>JAACNH010000220.1:2350-39542 GCA_019447015.1 Hymenochirus boettgeri
TGGTCTCCATTTTTTTAATCTTAGTTACCCTTTAAGTATGGCTGCAACAGTAATGGAGGGGTAGGTCAGTAAGTGTGTGTACCTGTGCCCCGTGGGGGTTAAGAAAACAAGCTTTTTTGATTATTTATCAGAATTTGTTTTTTGACTATAGTTATCCTTAAAGTATGCTGCCACAGAAAAAATGTTTTTTTTACTATAGTTACCCTTTAAATATGGCTGCCATGAAAATAGAAGGGTAGGTCAGTAGGCATGTGTACCTGGACCAGGTTGGAAATAAAAAAAAACAACAACCTTTTTGATTATTGATCAATATTTGTTTTTTGACTTTAAGTATGGCTGCCACAGTAATGGATAAGTAGATCAGTAGGTGTGTGTACCTGTGTTGGGTTGGGGCTTAAAAAAAACAAACGCTTTGTTGATGATTAGTCAAAAAAAATATTTGGACTTTAGTTACCCTTTAGTTTTGGCTGCCACAGTAATGGATAAGTAGATCAGTAGGTGTGTGTACCTGTGTCAGGTTGGGGGTTAAAAAAACAATCTTTTTTGATGATTGGTCAAAAATTTTTTTTTACTTTAGTTACCCTTTGGTATGGCTGCAACAGTAATGGAGGGGTAGGTCAGTAGATGTATGTACCTGTGCCATGTGGGGTTAAAAAAACAAACTTTTTTGGTTATTGATCAAAAAATCTTTGACTTTAGTTACCCTTTAAGTATGGCTGCCACAGTAATAGATAAGTAGATCAGTAGGTGTGTGTACCTGTGTCAAAAAAAAAAAACTTAGTTGATGATTAGACAAAATATTTTTTGACTATGGTTACCCTTTAAATATGGCTGCCAGGAAAATGGAAAGTTACGTCAGTAGGCATGTGTATCTGGATCAGGTTGGAAGTTAAAAAACAAACTTTTATTATTATTGGTCAACATTTGTTTTTTGACTATAGTTACCCTTTAAGTATGCTGCCACAGAAATGGAAGGGTAGGTCAGTATTTGTGTGTACCTGGGTCAGGTTGGTGGTTAAAAAAAACAAACTTTGACGATGATTAGTCAAATAGTTCTTTTGACTATAGTTACTCTTTAAATATGGCTGCCATGGAAATGGAAGGGTAGGTCAGTAGGTGTGTGGATTAGATTGGAAGTTAAAGGATAAGTAACAAAAAACAAAAGTTAAATAGCTGTATCCCTAACTAACTTTTTCTGCTTTTTAGGTCTCTCCAGAGCCTACCTGTGCCCTTGTAAAGTGCTGGCCATCTGGGATACTGTGTGCTATCAGGTAAGCTCTGCCCCCCGAGACTTGCTGGACCTTGTTTCTACCTGTGTCCAAATATGCAGTGTCAGTTACCTCCGTAACTGGAGAGACCTAAATGGCCCATGCAAGATAATGAATGGCCCAGGCAAGATAATGGATGGCCCAGGCAATATAATGAATGACCCAGGCAAGATAATTAATCATCCAGGCAAGATAATGAATGGCCCAGGCATGATAATTAATCATCCAGGCACAATAATTAATCGTCCACGCAAGATAATTAATCGTCCACGCAAGATAATTAATGGCCCAGTCAAGATAATAAGGGAAGAAATGAAAAAAAAGGAGAGAGAGCGTGAAAACAAGAAAGAGAGAGAGCAAACAGAAATGAAACAAAGAGAGCGAGCTCTAAACGCAACCAGCCCCACCTCCACCGACCATCTCTATCTGATCCCCCCCTGAGAGACACCCAAAAGTATGCTATAGTGCTCCAGAGCCCTCTAACCAGCCTGTCCAAATATGCAGTGTCAGTTACCTCCGTAACTGGAGAGACCTAAAAAAAAAAGCAGAAAAAGGTTAGTTAGGGATACAGCTTCTATTTAAACTTTATTGGTTTTTGACTTACTTTATCAAAAAAAGCCAAACTCTTTTGACTATAGATCAAAAAAAAAATTTGACTTTAGTTACCCTTTACGTATGGCTGCCACAGTAATGGATAAGTAGATCAGTAGGTGGGTGTACCTGGGTCTGGTTGGGGGTTAAAAAAACAAACATTTTTGATAATTGACGAAAACTAGTTTTTTGACTATAGTTACCCTTTAAGTATGGCTTCCATGGGAATGGAAAGGTAGGCACGGGGAGAACATACAAACTCCTTGCAGATGTGTCCAAGGGTGGAATCGAACTCAATAATTCAGCATTTGTTGGGAGGGTGATAAAGCAAGTGGGCCCAGGTTATAATGAACATAGACATAAAAAGAATAAATGTATAATTATTCATTTAGTTCAGGATTCTCCATGTAATGTTATCAGTTACCTAACCATTGATATTAGTGTTTGTGTAGCTCCTCCTATTCTTCCCAAGCTCCACTGCTTCTGGTTGCACCTCCCTGTCAGCCAAATCCTTATTTGGCACCATCCCCACAGACTTGAATAAGGTTCCATCACCACCGGCAAGGGCTGGTGTTTTTTAACTAATTAATGTTTATTATTAATAAAATCATTTTTGTTATTTCAACTATCAGCCAACAGAGGGAGCCAGGCGATTTATCATTTATAGAAGACAATAATAAGGACCCATCAGGGAATCTCCAATTATTCCTGTCATTCTACCCTTTACTTGTACATAGAAGGACTCAGCAATGCACCAGTGTTGCTGGTAATTGTAACCTGCGATTCTTCCTTAATTACAGCAAAACATGGTTAATGTTAACAGGCTGAATCAGGGTTATTTTTTTCCATAGACGGAGGGTTTTACAAGCTCCGACAAGCCCATTTTTTTAAAGAAATGATTCCCCAGTTGCTTTTCCCATAATCCTATTGTCCTTTATAAATACCTACAACATGCAGAACTATGGGGAAATTTTATTAACAAACTAGAAAGGGAAAGTAGAAACTTTGAATTTGGCTTGAAAGGTCGCATTATGGAAGGGAATTTGTGTGTTTGTGCTGCAGATTTTAAAACTCAATAATGCCAATGAGGAGGACATTGTTGTTTTTTACTTACCCTTTAAATATGTCTGTCATATGAATTAAAGGTAGGTCAGTTGGTGTGTATACTCGTGTCAGGTTGGAAGTTAAAAAAACAAATTCTTTTGATTGTTGATCAAAATTTGTTTTTTGGATTTTAGTTACCCTTTAAGTATGGCTGCCACAGTAATGGATAAGTAAATCAGTAGTGTGTGTACCTGGGTCTGGTTGGGGGTAGTGTCTTTTTTGTGTTTACAACCATAAAACTATCTTTTATTGAGGATAAATCTAAATTAGTTTTTATTTTACTTTAGTTACCCTTTAAGTATGGCTGCCACAGTAATGGATAAGTAGATTAGTAGGTGTGTGTACCTGGTCTGGTTGGGGGGTATGTCTTTTTTTGTGTTTACAACCATAAAACCTCTTTTATTGAGGATAAATCTAAATTAGTTTTTTTTTTTATTTAGTTACCCTTTAAGTATGGCTGCCACAGTAATGGAGGTGGTCCAGTAGGTGTGGTGTACCTGGTCTGGTTGAGGGGTATGTCTTTTTTGTGTTTATAACCATAAAACTATCTTTTATTGAGGATAAATCTAAATTAGTTTTTTTTACTTTAGTTACCCTTTAAGTATGGCTGCCACAGTAATGGATAAGTAGATCAGTAGTGTGTGTACATGGGTCTGGTTGAGGGGTATGTTCTTTTTGTTGTTTACAACCATAAAACTACTTTTATTGAGGATAAATCTAAATAGTTTTTTTTTACTTTAGTTACCCTTTAAGTATGGCTGCCACAGTAATGGAGAGAGGTCAGTAGGTGTGGTACTGGGTCTGGTTGAGGGGGTTGTTCTTTTTTGTGTTACAACCATAAAACTATCTTTTATTGAGGATAAATCTAAATTAGTTTTTTTTTACTTTAGTTCCTTTAAGTATGGCTGCCACAGTAATGGATAAGTAGATCAGTAGGTGTGTGTACCTGGGTCTGGTTGAGGGGGTATGTCTTTTTGGGTTTATAACATAAAAAACTATCTTTTATTGAGGATAAATTCTAAATATTTTTTTTTTACTTTACGTTACCCTTTAAGTATGGCTGCCACAGTAATGGATAAGTAGATCAGTAGGTTGTGTACCTGGGTCTGGTTGTAGGGGGTATGTCTTTTGTTGTGTTTACAACATAAAACTATCTTTATTGAGAATAAATCTAAATTAGTTTTTTTTTTTTACTTTAGTTACCCTTTAAGTATGGCTGCCATAGTAATGGATAAGTAGATAGTAGGTGTGTGTACCTGGGTCTGGTTGAGGGGGGTATGTCTTTTTTGTGGTTATATCCATAAAACTATCTTTATTGAGGATAACTCTAAATTAGTTTTTTTTACTTTAGTTACCCTTAGTATGGCTGCCACAGGAATGGATAGTAGATCATAGGGTGTGTGTACCTGGGTCTGGTTGAGGGGGTTTGTTTTTTTTTGTATAACCCATACCATATTTTTTTTTATGTATTTTTGGATGTTGTATTGTTTTGTTTATAACCTTAAAAATATTTTATTAGATAATAACTTTTTTTCTTTACTTTAGTTACCCTTTAAGTATGGCTGCATGGAAATGATAAGTAGATCAGTAGGTGTGTGTCCGGGTCTGGTGAGGGGGTAGTCTTTTTTGTGTTATAACCATAAACTATCTTTTATTGAGATAAATCTAAATTCGTTTTTTTTTTACTTTAGTACCCTTTAAGGTATGGCTGCCACAGTAATGGATAAGTAGATCAGTAGGTGTGTGTACCTGGGTGGTTGAGGGGGTATGTCCTTTTTTGTGTTATCAACCATAAAACTATCTTTTATGAGAATAAATCTAAATTCGTTTTTTTTTATTACTTTAGTTACCCTTTAAGGTATGGCTGCCACAGTTGGATAAGTAGGTCAGTAGGTGGGTGTACTGGGTCTGGTTGAGGGGGTATGTCTTTTTGTGTTAACCATAAAACTATCTTTTATTGAGAATAAATCTAAATTCGTTTTTTTTACTTAGTTACCCTTTAATAGGCTTGCCACAGAATGGATAAGTAGGTCAGTAGGTGGTGTACTGGGTCTGGTTGAGGGGGTATTTTTTTTGTGTTTATAACCATAAAACTATCTTTTATGAGAATAAATCTAATTCGTTTTTTTCTTTAGTTACCTTTAAGTTGGCTGCCACAGTAATGGATAAGTAGGTCAGTAGGTGGGGGTACCTGGTCGTTGAGGGGGTATGTCTTTTTTTGTGTTTATAACCATAAAACTTCTTTTATTGAGAATAAATCTAATTCGTTTTTTTTTTACTTAGTTACCCTTTAAATATGGCTGCCACAGTAATGGATAAGTAGGTCAGTAGGTGGGTGTACCTGGGTCTGGTTGAGGGGGTATGTCTTTTTTGTGTTTATAACCATAAAACTATCTTTTATTGAGAATAAATCTAAATTCGTTTTTTTTTACTTTAGTTACCCTTTAAGTATGGCTGCCACAGTAATGGATAAGTAGATCAGTAGGTGTGTGTACTTGTTTCGGGTTGGGGATTAAAAAAAACAAACTTTGTTGATGATTAGTAAAAATAGTTTTTTGACTATACTTGTGAAGGTTCTCATCTATAGTTACCCTTTAAATATGGCTGCCATGAAAATGGAAGGGTAGGTCAGTAGACGTGTGTACCTGGATCAGGTTGGAAGTTAAAAAAACAAACTTTTTGAACGATTAGTCAAAGTTTTTTGACTTAAGTTACCCTTTAAGTATGTCTGTCACAGTAATGGATAAGTAGATCAGTAGGTGGGTGTACCTGGGTCTGGTTGAGGGGGGTATGTCTTTTTTTGTGTTTACAACCATAAAACTATCTTTTATTGAGGATAAATCAATTTTTTTTGTTGAATATAGTTACCCTTTAAATATGGCTGCCACAGTAATGTATAAGTAGATCAGTAGGTGTGTGTACCTGGGTCTGGTTGAGGGGGTATGTCTTTTTTGTGTTTATAACCATAAAACTAGCTTTTATTGAGGATAAATCAAATTTTTTTTTGAATATAGTTACCCTTTAAGTATGGATGCCAAAGGAATAAAGGGTAGGTCAGTAGGTGTGTGTACCCATATGAGGTTGGGGGTATATGTTTTTGCATGTATAACTATATAACTAACTTTTATTGAGGATAAATCTAAATTAGTTTTTTGCCTATAGTTACCCTTTAAATATGGCTTCCATGGGAATGGAAAGGTAGGTCAGTAGGTGGGTGTACCTGGGTCTGTGTGGGGGGTTGGGGGTATCACCATTTGTATTTATGACCATGAAAAAAACTGTTTTGAAATATCCACATTTGAGGATTGTTACCATTATAGTCTATGGGAAAAAATGTCCGGAAATTCGCCGATAACGCCGTAACGCTTCCGCGGATTCCTTAGCTAGAAGATAGCACACTTCTCCTATATGCCCCGCACGTCTGTACCGAATTTCATGTCTCTAGCTCAAAAACTGTGGGAGGAGATACGGTCCAAAAAAGCAGAAGGATAAAACGGAAGAAGAAAAAGAAGAAATAGAAAGAACAGGAGTTTGGCTTTTTCAAGACAAATGAATGACACTGCCAGGTGTAAATAACCCGATTCATTTCTAAATACTGATCTATAATAATAATAATACCCCTACTAAAATCAAATCCTCTCTCCTTGAATACCACCAGTACTGTAGAGTTATAGAGTAGGAAATACTCTCCTGAACTTCCCCTTTAATCTCGGAGAGGAGTGAACATTAGATGTGCTGCAGGTGTTCACACAAGGTCCACAGGGACGTGGGTAGAGACTCGTTTCACGTTAAATATAGAAGAGTGTGTTCGGTTTAGTCCATTCACCTTGCTGGGAATCCTGGAATAGACGTTTATTCATAGGAAGGTTATTTTAATGGAAATCGGGAGATTGAGAGGAATTTCTTATTCAGGTTTAAAGGGGACGATCTCCTCTCACTCATACCAGACACTCTCCATAGACAGGAACGTGCCCCTCATACAGCACTGCACACATGTAGGGGTAAATGAACATCAGTCTGGCCCATCGAACCCGGCCACCTATAGGAAATCAATGAATGGATAGTCTTACATAATCATAACCTATAAACGTGTTCTCTTTATTCATAACTAGACAGTTAAGCCCGTTATGTTAGTCAGTCTCTCTCTCTCTCCCCCCCCCTCTCTCTCCCCTATCTCCCTCCCCCCCTCTCTCTCTCCCCCCCCCCTCTCTCCCCCCTCTCTCTCCCCCCCACTCCCCCCCTCTCTCCCCTCTCTCTCTCTCCTCTCCCCCCCTCTCTCTCTCCCCTCTCTCTCTCCCCCCCTCTCTCCCCTCTCTCTCTCTCTCTCCTCCTCTCTCCTCTCTCCCCCTCTCCTCTTCCCCCTCTTCTCCTCTCCCCCCCTCTCCCCCTCTCATCTCCTCTCTCTTCCTCTCTCCCCCCCCTCTCTCTCCCCCTCTCTCTCTCCTCCCCCCTCTCCCCCTCTCTCTCTCTCTCCCTCTCTCTCTCCCCCCCCTCTCTCCCCTCTCTCTCTTCCCCCCCCTCTCCTCCCCCCTCTCTCTCTCTCTCTCTCTCTCTCCCCTCTCTCTCCTCCCCCCCCTCCTCTCCTCTCTCTCTCCCCTCTCCTCTCTCTCTCTCCCTCTCCCTCTCTCTCCCCCCCTCTCTCCTCTCTCCTCCCCCCCCTCTCTCTCTCCTCCCCCTCTCTCTCTCCTCTCTCTCCCCCTCCCTCTCCTCCCCCCCTCCTCTCTCTCTCCCCCCCTCTCTCTCCCCCCTCCCCCCCCCCTCTCCCCCCCCCCCTCTCTCTCCTCCTCTCCTCCCTCCCCCCCCCCTCTCTCTCTCTCTCTCTCCTCCTCTCCCTCCCTCCCTCTCTCTCTCTCCCCCCCCTCTCTCTCCCCCACTCCCCCCCCCCCTCTCCTCTCTCTCCCTCCCCCC
Organism: Hymenochirus boettgeri; assembly: GCA_019447015.1. Classification (NCBI taxonomy): domain Eukaryota; kingdom Metazoa; phylum Chordata; class Amphibia; order Anura; family Pipidae; genus Hymenochirus; species Hymenochirus boettgeri. The sequence goes on from JAACNH010000220.1 coordinate 10,222, forward strand.
CCCTCTCTCTCCCCCCCCCTCTCTCTCCCCCTCCCCCCTCCCTCTCCCCCCCCTCTCTCTTTTCCTCCCTCTCTCTCTTCCCCCCTCTCTCCCCCCTCTCTCCTCTCTCTCTCCCCCTCTCTCCTCTCTCTCTCTCTCTCCCCCCCCCTCTCCTCTCTCGCCTCTTCTCTCTCTCTCCTTTCTCTCTCTCTCGGTTCAGCAGCCCTCATTGGTTTACTCCGGCAATGCGCAGAAGCCACTCCCCCTCTCACGTCTACTCTACTTCCATCTTGCACATGCACAGAAGACTTAAGCCAACACGGATTTACACACAAACTGCACAATTACCCAGCCAAACAGAATTAAAAACAATTACAAACCTAACGCTGATGGGATGGGCAGTTGGATTCATATGATCCGGGGATATCCAGGGCTGCACGAGAAACCCAAAGCTTAGGGAGTGATCCGGACCGGGGTGGATAAACAGTAAGTCCCGGGATTGTCACAACTGCAGTGATTACTGTCGGTCCAATCCATACTCCGTAATATCCTATTGAGTATATCTGTAATATTCATCCATCCAGTCATGGTATTCTGTAATATCATCCCCAGGTCACGTATATTGTATATTCATCCATCCAGGTCAGTATATCTGTAATATTCATCCATCCAGGTCACGCATATCTGTAATATTCATTCATCCAGGTCACGGCATATCTGTAATATTCATCCATCCAGGTCCCGGTATATCTGTAATATTCATCCATCCAGGTCCACGGTATATCGTAATATTCATTCATCCAGGTCACTGTATATCTGTAATATTCATCCATCCAGTCAACGGTATATCTGTAATATTCATCATCCCAGGTCACTGTATATCTGTAATATTCATACATCCAGGTCACGGCATATCTGTAATATTCATTCATCCAGGTCACTGCAATCTGTATATTCATCCATCCAGGTCACGGTATCTTTATATTCAGCCACCAGGTCACGGTAATCTCTGTAATATTCATTCATCCAGGTCACTGTATATCTGTATATTCATCCATCCAGGTCACGGTATATCTGTAATATTCATTCATCCAGGTCCTGTATCTGTAATTCATCCATCCTTCATGTATATCTGTATCTTCATCCATCAGTCAGGGTATATCTGTAATTCATCCATCCAGGTCACGTGTATTGTAATATTCATCCCATCCAGGTCATGGTATATCGTCTGTAATATTCATCCATCCAGGTCATGGTATCTCTGTAATTTCATCCATCCAGGTCATGGTATATCTGTATATTCATCCATCCAGGTCACGGTATATCTGTAATATTCACCATCCAGGTCACGGTATATCTGTAATATTCATCCAGCGTCACGGTATATCTGTAATATTCATCCATCCAGGTCATGGTATAATCTGTAATATTCATCCATCCAGGTCATGGTATATCTGTAATATTCATCCATCCAGGTCACGGTATATCTGTAAGATTCATCCTTCCAGGTCACGTTATCTGTAATATTCATCCATCCATGTGACCTGGATGAATGACAATTACGATATATATTGACCTGGATGATGAATATTACAGATATAATGTCCTGGATAATGAATATTACAGATATACCGTGACCTGGATGAATCATATTACAGTATAATGTGACCTGGATGATGAATATTACAGATCTAGTTACCTGATGAATGAATATTACAGATATACCATGACCTGGATGAATGAATATTACAGATATACCTGACCTGGATGATTAATATTACAATACATACCTGGATGGATGAATATTACAGATTAATTTGACCTGGATGAATGAATATTACAGATATACGTGACCTGGATGAATGAATATTACAGATATACCGTGACCTGGATGAATTATTTACAGATATAATGTGACCTGGATGAATGAATATTACAGATATACCTGCCCTGGATGAATGAATATTACAGATATACCGTGACCTGGATGAATGAATATTACAGATATACCGTGACCTGGATGAATGATATTACAGATATCCGTGACCTGGATGAATGAATTTACAGATATACCGTGACCTGGATGATATATACAGATATACCGTGACCTGGATGATGAATATTACAGATATAATGTGACCTGGATGAATGATATTACAGATATACCGTGACCTGGATGAATAAATATTACAGATATACGTGACCTGGATGGATAAATATTACAGATATCCGTGACTGGATGATGAATAGTTCAGATAACCGTACCTGATGGATGAATATTACAGATATACCTGACCTGGATGGATGAATATTACAGATATACCGTGACCTGGATGATGAATATTACGATATACCGTACCTGATGGATGAATATTTACGATTACCGTGACCTGGATGGATAATTACAGATAACCGTGACCTGGATGAATGAATTTACAGAATACGTGACCTGGATGGATGAATATTACGATTACCGTGACCTGGATGAAATGAATATACAGATATCACCGTGATCTGGATAAATGAATAACAGATATAATGTGACCTGGATAAATGAATATACAGATATACAGTGACCTGGATGGATGAATATTACAGATATACCGTGACCTGGATGTATGAATTTACAGATATACCATGACCTGTGGATGAATATTACAGATATACCGTGACCTGGATGGATGAATATTACAGATATACCTGACCTTGGATAATGAATATTACAGATATACCGTGACCTGGATGGATGAATATTACAGATATACCGTGACCTGGATGATGAATATTACAGATATACCGTGACCTGATGAATGAATATACAGATATACCGTACCTGGATGGATGAATATTACAGATATACCGTGACCTGGATGGATGAAATATTACATCAAGAAATAATAAACACGTGACCTGGATAAATAATATTACAGATATACTGACCTGGATAAATGAATTTACTATGTAGTATGTGATATACCGTGCCTGGATAATGAGAACCTTCACAAGCTTATAGGGACTATACTTTATTTATACTTTATAAAAGGACTGTACTTTCTATAATCTTTATATAAGGCACATTCTTTATATAGGGACTATATGTTATTATATTTATTTATCTTTATTTGGGACTATACTTTATATATATGTATATATATATACTTTATATAGGGACTTAATCTATAAATACTCATCATGCATTCAATCAAAGCTGTGACTGCTGATATTTTAACCATGTTTTATCTGCTGCCCTCCATTGCACATGCTCAAGGTCCTAAAAAAGCTCACTGAGTAGAGAAAGGAGGCAGGTACATTTCCTTAATGGAAAATACATTTTGATTAAATAACTGGTCACAAACACATTTAATAAGCTGGAAAAATATCAGTTGGGGTTACGGGCAGATGACGGACAAGTCACTAGATTTTAAAATCGTTAATAAAACCCTTTTCCTCTACCCAAGTGCTTGATCCAATCTTGGCAATGTATGCCATGGTCAGAAGGTCACAGGTATCGATGTGAGAAATCAATCTGTGTTATTCATGTGGACATTATACGTACGCGGCGGAACTTGAGTCCGAATGTTGGCGAGCAAATTGGAAAAATAAAATCGGCTTTAATAGTCAACTTTGTTTTATTATCCAACAATTTATACATAATAAATACAAACTTTTTACAGCCAACAAAGAATTGGAGTCTCGACACTGTACAACGGTGGTAATGAATTAAACGTTCCTACGTGAGGTTTAAATGATTATTTTTTAACAATTTACTGTTAATAAAAGTAGCAGCTCAAATAGATCATTTTAATATATAGTTTTCAAATAACACTTACTTTTTATAACGGAGTCATTCCTGAAACCGAAAAATTTGCAAAGCGATTAAAAAAAAAAAGAATAAAGGCGAAAGTCCGAGCTGTTACAGCAAAACAAAGCGAACGCCTAAAAGCCCATTGACTCTTTGCTTTGCTGAAACAAAAGCTCCCAGAATCCTCCAGCCCTACAGTTGGATTCGGGAAATGTAGTTCATAAGCCCCAGCTATGCAATGATTAATCCAAAGACAACACGCCAGTGACTGTAGAACTAAATGTTCCCAGAGGTCATGTCTGCTGCTGTAGGGATGGGACTTGAAGTTATGACACCCAGCCTAGACCTAAAGGATCTATTCTCTGGGATTAAACGGAATAATGTACAAATAATGTCCCAATGTCGGTCACAAAATGACAGGACAAGGACCTGAAATTAAAAAACAACACCTGAGTCTTCCAAGAAGATACCATTCATTCATTTATACAATGGCCAACCCAAATACAACATGGCCGCCCTTCTGCACAAGGAAATTCCCCAGCTTTATAAAAGAAAGCCCCTCAACAATCCGTCAGCTACACACTGGCCAACGACAGACGTTCCCGTTATTACGCGGTTAGTCCACCAATAGAGAAAAGGGCTGCAGGTTCTTTTAAAAAAAAAAGGTTTATATACAGGGCTATAAGAAGAATTAAAATGGAATTTCTTACAGGCGCTGGTCATTAACATACCCACAATCACTGCTCCCTCTAACCGCGCCCAGACTCTCACAAGGTTAAACCTCCAAGGGCGAAAGGGCAAATAAACCCAGACGGCAAATAGTGAATAAACTAATGCCCATCAGGTTTTTATAACGTGCCGGCCTGTTAAGGTCCCAGCATATTAAAATGTTAAAAGTCCTATTTAGAGTTTTGCTAAACTACATTTATCTACCGTTGGCAGGAAATTCAACAGCAATGGGAAATGCAGACAGACAGACATCAGCAAATTCAGCTCCGTTCAGCCAGCTACACAGTAATAACTATGAATTCAAGGGGAGAGCAAAGCGCTGGATTTCAGGGAATCCTGGATTTGTAGTTAACAGCTGCAGAGCTCTCCCTGACTTATCTGGTATGTGGAAGGACTCCGTCCTATGTGTGCTCCGTCCTATAATGCGAGGCGCGGATATTAATACGCCGGTCTAGTTACACTGGTTCTTAATGGTGCTGAGGAGGTTTCTCTTGGATGTGTGTGCGTGTGTCCATCCGCCAGAGAAAAAACCCGAGAGGATCCAGCCCCTTGGGTTAACGTTTATGTTCATCGCGATGCTGCTACAATAAGGCCGAAGCGAGTTGACAAGCGTTGCCCAGCAACACGCCGCAGATTTCGCAGCGAAAAGAGAGAACTGGATGTATCTTAACACACATTCCTATGGCACATTAATATACTGTACTAACGCACACGATAGAATATTCTATGACTATGCTGTACGTACGGGAGAATCCTACAGGCAGCGAAGTGTTCGGTGCCAACGCTAGAGAACCAGCTTGTACCCACAGCACGTCTCATATGCAATCATATGCTAAAGTAGTCAGTGTAGGTACCCTAGCCCCCCCCCAACCGCCATCTTAGTTTAGTTAAAAAAGAGGCAGAAATCTACTTACTACAGTCCTTCGATTCCCCCGGCACTCTGATCCAGGCCCTTTGCTTGCCGGAACAGAGAGGCAGCCAATCACAGACGCGGCTGCCGGCAATAGAGAACGGAGTGGAACGGAGTGAAGTAAGTAGAGTTCTGCAGATTTATTAATTAATAACAACGTGGTTGGGGTGGGCTAAGGTCCCTACACTACAGAAAAAGGGTTTTTAATCTAGGGAAAAGACAGCCAGGAAGGGTCCAGAGAGAGGGAGGGAAGACTCCCCTGCGTGTGCTAGAAACCTCTCAGAGGACAGAGGAAGCAGGGACCGGATGACACACTGACAGCTCCTACTCTTCACTTTCTGAACTTTGGACAGGCACTGCGGGAGAACCATAAGGATTGAGGTGTAAGGTAAGGATTATTAACACTACACATGGGGCCGTAATGGGTTAAATTCTATTATTGGGGGTGGACATGTCCTTAAACAATGTTTTCTCTGATTAAAAGGTTAGACACTGCCGATTAAATTGATGCATTGCTTTGTTTTTCTATTTAATTTCCTAAATAAAGATTGACCTGTTTGAAATCAATAAATCCTTCACTTCAGAAAGTCCTCTAGCTACTTTCAGTTTTAGACAGGGAGAGGAAGTTATCTGATTGGAGAATTCCTCTCTCTAGACAAATCCCACTGGGCATGTGTGAAACCACTGAGCTAGGGGGGGGCGGTAACTATCGGCGCTCCCTGTACTGTAATATTTTACTTTTTTTTTTAGGCATTACATTATTTCAATCAGCATTTTCTTACCACACCACAACTACTAACCTACCTTACATCAGACAACTTTATATCTTTTATGGGGCCCAAGTGTAAGTACAACGTTTGGTTGGCGTATTGGTTCCTAACCTTCCTGGGAATTAGAGATTTCAATAAAACCCTGTCCCCCCCGTCAGTTCCCCTTTAAAACATGGAGTTCAGGTCGCCATTACTGGAGAATCATTTCCAGAAAACGTTCCTATGAATTTGGCGCCGTCTGGTTCCATTCAGACCGCTGCAAGTCGTGGGTACAACCGGATCTCGCCCGACACTGTTTAACTTCATCACCGAGCTAAACGAGGCTCCATATCCTTTTAATTAAATAATACAATGATATGAAAGGCACAAAACGTCCAGTGATTGTTCCAGTTCGATAGGAGATTCTCTGGGTGGAAATTCACATGCAGAAAGTGCCTTAGAATCTTGACCAATCCATCATTGTTTGATCTTGATTGCAGTAAAGTTCTGATAACGTTGTTTAAACCAACGTTATTTCAACATCTTCTGTTTTCCTCTGCCGACCGCCTCGGGGCCTTCTGTGACTGATGGGAGGGGGCGAGCCGCACGCACCTTTATTGGGAGGAGCAAACAGGGGAAAAAGTGTCAGTGGTGTGTGTGTATATAAGGGGTTGTCGTTAATTCAATTCCCACCTCCCCTGCCTTAAAGCTAAACAACATTAAAGGGGTAACTATGTTCACATAGAATTGGTAATTCCTCATTATATATTACTACCGTATATCATTACTCTAGTTTACACTGGTTAAGCTATTTGGAATATAACTATGCTAATACACAAGCTCATTTTATTAAAAAAAGAAAAGTAAAAAAAAAATAGCAATCCCAAACATTACTCACCTCTGTATACATCTATGATTTTCTACACTTCCTACCTACCTGCTAAGATGCTAATGTTCATCTACCCAGTTATAAAGGAACAAAGTATTTCAAGGCTCCCATTCCCCATAAATAAAATCTTCAGAATTCCCTCTTCTAAATAATAAGGCACAGTATGGGCACAGTATGGGCACAGTATGGTTTTCCCAGGGCACTTACAGGGCGTAACTTGCTGTGGAAAGTCTCTGCCTCTGCCCACTTCTTGTGGGGTGCGATGTTCCAGGTGAGTCCAGATTCAGGTTATTTTCTTAAAAAGAAAAAAGAAGATATTTATGTAATTGTGTGGTATTAGTAATTAAATCTCCATAAAATCACTTATACAGACCCCCCACTCACACTGCCTTCCTCTCCCTTAAACCTTTCTCCTCTCGTACTCCCATCCTCTAGAATTCTATTCCCCTCCCTCTACGTCAAGAAACCTCAATTAGCAGGTTTAAATCTACCCTTACATACTATCTCACTGAGCACAGCACAACATAGAACTGTTCACACTGCACCAGTTATTACTGTGGCACTTTCACATCATCACCTTTCCCCTCTATTATCTGTATGGTACCCCCCTACATAGATTGTAAGCTCTACGGGGAAGGGACCTCTTTCCATGTTACATGTTTCAATTCACGCACTTGTATATTTCATGATGCACAAATTTATTTATGTATTTATTGATTGTCCCCCTTATAACTTTTGTATTCTATATTGTGCAGCGCTGTGTACCCAAGTGGCGCTATATAAATAAACATATACCATAATACTGTATAATCTGTATTGTTATAATGTACATGCTTGTATCCCAGTGGGGCTATATAAATAAACATATACATACAAACTGTATAATCTGTATTGTTATATGTACAGCGCTGTGTATCCAAGTGGCGCTATATAAATAACATATACGTACATACTGTATAATCTGTATTGTTATAATGTACAGCGCTGCGTCCCAATGGCGCTATATAAACATATACATACATACTGTATAATCTGTATTGTTATAATGTACAGCGCTGTGTCCCCAGTGGCGCTATATGAATAAACATATACATACATACTGTATAATCTGTATTGTTATAATGTACAGCGCTGTGTACCCAAGTGCGGCTATATAAATAAACATATACATACATACTGTATCGTCTGTATTGTTATAATGTACGGCGCTGTGGTCCCCAAGTGGCGCTATATAAATAACATATACATACTGTAATAATCTGTATTGTTATAATGTCAGCGATGTGTACCCACAGTGGCGCTATATAAAAAACATATACATACTGTATAATCTGTATTGTTATAATGTACAGCGCTGTGTACCCAAGTGGCGCTAATAATAAACATATACATACGTACTGTATAATCTGTATTGTTATAATGTACAGCGCTGTTTATCCAGTGGCTCTATATAAATAAACATATACATACATACTGTATAATCTGTATTGTTATAATGTACAGGCGCTGTGTCCCTAAGTGGCGCTATAATAATAAACACATATACATACATACTGTAAAATCTGTATTGTTATAATGAACATTGCTGTGTCCCCAGTGCGCGATATAAATAAACATATACATACATACTGTATATCTGTATTGTTATAATGTACAGCGCTGTGTACCCAAGTGGGGCTATATAAATAAACATATACGTACATACTGTATATCTGTATTGTTATAATGTACAGCGCTGTGTACCCAATGGTGCTATATAAATAAACATATACGTACATACTGTATAATCTGTATTGTTATAATGTACAGCGCTGTGTCCCCAAGTGGCGCTTATACATAAACAATACATACATACTGTATACTGTATTGTTATAATGTACGGCCCTGTGTACCCAAGTGCGCTATATAATAAACATATACATGCATACTGTATAATCTGTATTGTTATAATGTACGGCGCTGTGTACCCAAGTGGCGCTATAAAATAAACATATACATGCATACTGTTAATCTGTATTGTTATAATGTAAAGCGCTGTGTCCCCAATTGGCGCTATATAAATAAACATATACATACTACTGTATAATCTGTATTGTTATAATGTACGCGCTGCGTCCCCAAGTGGCGCTATAAAATAAACATATACATACATACTGTATAATCTGTATTGTTATAATGTACATCGCTGTGTACCCAAGTTGGCGCTATATAAATAAACATATACATACATACTGTATAATCTGTATTGTTATAAATGTACAGCGCTTGTGTCCCCAAGTGGCGCTATATAAATAACATATACAATACGTACGTATAATCTTATTGTTATAAATGTACAGCGCTGTGTCCCCAAGTGGCGCTATATAATAAACATATTACCTACTTAATAACTGTATTGTTATAATGTACAGCGCTGTGTACCCCAGTGGCTCTATATAAATAACATATACATACGTACTGTATAATCTGTATTGTTATAATGTACAGCGCTGTGTACCCAGTGGCGCTAATATAAATAATCATGATACATACGTACTGTATAATCTGTATTGTTATAATGTACAGCCTGTGTACCCACGTGGCGCTATATAAATAAACATATACATACGTACTGTAATAATCTGTATTGTTTAATGTACACGCTGTGTATCCAAGTGGCTCTATATAAAAAACATATACATACATACTGTAATAATCTGTATTGTTATAATGTACACGCTGTGTCCCCAGTGGCGCTATTAAATAAACATATACATACATACATACTGTATAATCTGTATTGTTATATGTACGGCCCTGTTACCCAAGTGGCGCTATAATAAATAAACATATACATGCTACTGTATAATCTGTATTGTTATAATGTACGGCGCTGTGTACTCCCAAGTGGCGCTATATAAATAAACATATACATGCATACTGTAAATCTGTATTGTTATAATGTACGCGCTGTGTCCCCAAGTGGCGCATATAAATAAACATATACAACATACTGTATAATCTGTATTGTTTAATGTACAGCGCTGCGTCCCCAAGTGGCGCTATTAATAAACATATACATACATACTGTATATCTGTATTGTTATAATTACCCAAGTGCGCTATATAATAAACATATACATACATACTGTATAATCTGTATTGTTATAATGTCACAGCGCTGTGTCCCCAAGTGGCGCTATATTAAAAACATTATCTACCTACTGTAATAATCTGTATTGTTATTGTACCAGCGCTGTGTACCCAGTGGGCTCTATAAAATAAACATATACATACAACTGTATATCTGTATGTTATAATGTACAGCGCTGTGTCCCCAAGTGGTCTATATAAATAAACATATACATACTACTGTATAATCTTTATTGTTATAATGTACAGCGCTGTGTACCCAAGTGGCGCTATATAAATAAACATATCCTACATACTGTATAATCTGTATTGTTATAATGTACAGCGCTGTGCGTCCCCAGTGGCACTATATAATTAAACTATACTACATACTGTATAATCTGTATTGTTATAATGTACAGCGCTGTGTATCCAAGTGGCGTCTATATAAATAAAACATATACATACATCGTATAATCTGTATTGGTTATAATGTACAGCGCTGTTATCCAAGTGGCGCTATATACTTAAACATATACATACATACTATATAATCTGTATTGTTTAATGTACAGCGCTGTGTTCCCAGTGTGGCGCTATATAAATAACCTATACATACATACTGTATAAAATCTGTATTGTTATAAGTACAGCGCTGTGTCCCCAAGTGGCGCTAATAAATAATCATATACTACATACTGTATAATCTGTATTGTTATACTGTACAGCGCTGTGTATCCAAGTGGCGCTATATATAAACATATACATACATACTGTATAATCTGTAATTGTTTAAATTTCAGCCGCTGTGTCCCAAGTGGCGCTATATAAATAAACATATATCTACATACTGTACTAATCTGTATTGTTATAATGTACACGCTGTGTACCCGTTGGCTCTATATAAATAACACATATACATACCTACTGTATAATCTGTATTGTTTATAATGTACCAGCGCTGTGTAGCCCATGGGCCGAAGAAGAAATAGAAAGAACAGGAATTTGGCTTTTTCAGGCCAAATTAATTAATTAAATTTTAACTGGCCAGGAACCTCTCAACCTTTCAGCCTTGGGGGTGGGTCATTAACCCTCACTCACCCCTCCCCATTATCTCACATGTTAGACTCTGCACCAATTAAATGGCTACTTTCATTTACAAACTGTCACTACAGGAAGTTGGTCTCCATTTTGTTGGTGGGAGGAAACAGCCAAATAATACACATTGCTACCTTGTGAGAGGGACTGGACCAAGTGACCATTACCCATCATCCCCTGTACTACATCTCCAGCCTGGACTACTGGGAAATACTATAGTTACCTAAGAAACTAGTATATACCCGCCAATATGGGTAAGGTATAAACGTTTGGACTTGGAACATATGTCTTATACAAACCCTCCAATACTATGTTACTATGAACTGTATACAGAAATTATGGGCTGGGTATAAATGGTGGACTAGATGGCGTATTGGCTTTATACCACCTCAATTACTATGTGACTATTGTAACGTTATACAGGACATATTATGGGTAGGGTATAAAGGTTGGACTAGACGACGTATGTCTTTATAAACCTCCTAATTACTATGTTTATATGTAGCTGTTATTACAGACATTATGGGTGGGTATAAAGGTGGACTAGAGGACGTATGAGTATTGTTTTATACAACCTCCAATATATGTTAATATGTAAACTGTTATACGGACATTATGGGTAGGGTATAATGTTGGACTAGACGGACGTATTGTCTTGATACAACCTCCACACTAGGTTATATGTTCAAACTTGGTTATACAGACATTATGGGTAGGCTATAAGGTTGGACTCAGATGGACGTATGTCTTTACCACCTCCAAGACATGTCTATATGAACGTTAGACAGACATTATGGGTAGGGTATAACAGGTTGGACTAGCTGGACGTATATGTCTTTATTAAACCCAAATACTATGTTACTATGTAACTGTTCTACAGAATTATGGGTTAGAGTATAAAGGGTTTGGAACTAGATGGGGAAAAAGTATATCTTTATAAACCTCCAATTTACTATGTTACTATGTAAATGTTAGACAGGACATTATGGGTGGGTAGAAAGGTTGGACTAGATGGAAGGTATGTCTTTTACAAAAAAAAAAAAACAAAAAAAAAAAAAAAAAACAAAAAAACTCCATACCATGTTACTATGTAAAATGTTACTACAGACATTCGGGTAGGTTTTATAAAGGTTGGACTAGATGGATGTATGTCTTATACAACATCATACGATGTTTACTATGTAACTGATACAGACATTATGGGTAGGGATCAAGGTTGGACTAGATGGGAACGTATGTCTTTTAACACCTCCCAATTACTATGTTCTATGGAAAATGTGATACAGACATTATGGGACGGGGTAAAGGTTGGACTAGATGGACGTATGTCTTTTATTACAACCTCCCCATACTATGTTACGATGTAACTGTTCTTACAGACATTCTGGGTAGGTAGTAAAGGTTGGACTAGATGGACGTTGTGTCATTATAACAACCTCCAATACTATAGGTTCTATGTACTGTTATACAGACATTAGTGGGTAGGGTATATAAAGTGGTGTTTTTGTGGTTTTTTTTGTTGTTTTTTTTTGTTTGTTTCTTTTTTTTTTTTTTTGTTTGTTTTGTTGTATGACTAGATGGACTAGGTCTTATACACTCCAATACTATGTTACTATGTAACTGTTATACAGACATTATGGGTAGGGGTTAAAAGTTGTTGGACTAGATGGACGTATGTTTTATACAAGGCTCCAATACTATGTTAATATGGAGTGTTATAAAGACATTATGGGTAGAGGTTATAATGGTGGGACTAGAGTATGGTATTTATACAACCTCCCATACTATGTTACTATGTAAAACTGTATACAGACATTATGGGTTCGGGTATAAAGGTTGGGGACTAATGGACGTATGTCTTATACAACCTCAATACTAGGTGACATGAACTGTATACAGACATATAGGTAGGGTATAAAGGTTGGACTAGAGGACGTGTGTTTTATACAACCTCCCAATATATGTTACTATTGTAACGGTATACAGACATATGGGTAGGGTATAAAGGTTGGACTAGATGGACCGTATGTCTTTTACAACTCCAATACTATGTTACTATGTAATGTTATACAGAATATAGTAGGTATAAAGGTTGGGCACAAGATGACGTATGTCTTTATACAACCTCCATACATGTAATGTAACTGTTATACAAGACTAGGGTAGGGATATAAAGGTTGGACTAGATGTATGTTGTCTTTTACAAACCTCCATTACTAGTTGTTTGGACTTATGTAACTGTTATACAGACCATTATGGGTAGGGTCATAAAGGTGGACTGATGGACGTATGGTCTTTATACAACTCAATACTATGTTACTATGTACTGTTTTTATACAGACATTATAGGTTAGGTATAAAGGTTGGACTAGATGGACGTATGTCTTTTATAACCTCCATATATGTTACTATGTAACTGGTATAAAGACATTTATGGGTTAGGGTATATAAGGTTGACCCTAGACGGACGTATGTCTTTATACTAACCTCCAATACTATGTTACTATGTAAATACTGTTATACCCGGACATTATGGGTAGGGTATAAAGGTTGGATAGATGGACGTATGTCTTTACAAAACCTCCAATACTATGTTCTATGTAATGTTATACAGAACATTATGGGTAGGGTCTAAAGGTTGGACTAGAGGACGTATGTCTTTATTACAACCTCCAATAATACTATGTACATGTAACTGTTATAGACATTATGGGTAGGATAAAAGGTGGACGAGATGGACGTAGTTTTATACACCTCCAATCTATGTTACTAGGGTAACGTTAGGACAGACATTATGGGCTAGGGTATAAAGGTGGGATAGATGGACGTATGTCTTTATACACCTCAAATACTTATGGTACTGGTAATGTATACAGACATTATGGTCTAGAGTTATAAAGGTTGGACTAGAGGACGTCCTATATCTTTTTATACATTTACCTCCCAATAATATGTTACTATTGTAACTGTGAGACAGACCTTAGGGATAGGGTATAAAGGTTGGATAATGGACAATGTCTTTATACAACCTCCAAACTATGTTACTAGGTAATGTTATACAGCATTATGGGTATAGTGGTATAAAGGTTGGACTAGAGGACGTATGTCTTTATACCAAACCTCCAATCTTGTCTACTATCTCAAATGTTATCCAAGGGGATTATGGGTGGTTAAAGGTTTTGGATAGATGGACGCATCATGTATTAATACAACCTCCATTACTATGTTACTATGTAATGTTATACAGACATTATGGGTAGGGTATAAAGGTTGGAAAAGGATGGTGTATGTTTGTATTACAACCCAATACTAGTTACTCTGTAACTGTTATACAGGACATATGGGTCGGGATGAAAGGTGGACTAGATGGACGTATGTCTTGAATATACCTCCCAATACTATGTTACTAGGTAATTTTATACAGATATATGGGTGGGTTATGGTATGGATAAAGGATGGACTAGATGGACGTAGTCTTTACAATCCTGCCAATACTATGTTCCCATGTAAAGTTATACAGACATTATGGGTAAGGTAGGTGTATAAGGTTGGACTAGATGGACGTATGTCTATACAACCTCCAATAATATGTACTATGTAACTTGTTATTACAGACTATGGGTAGGTTTAGGGTATAAAGGTTGGTGGACTAGAGGGACCATATGTATTTATACAACCTCCAATACTATGTTACATGAAACTGTTATCAGGACTTATGGGTGGGGTTTATAAAGGTTGGACTAGATGGACGTATTTTGTCTTTATACAACCTCCAATACTTATGTTACTAGGTAAACTGTGATACAGACATTAGGGGGGTGGGGTAATAAAAGGGACTAGATGGACGGCCCACATTGTTTTATTAACCAAGCCTCCAAATATCGTTACATGTAAACTGTTATACAGAATTATGGGAGGGTATAAAGGTTGACTAGATGGACGTTATGTCTTATACAACCTCCACTACTATGTTACAATGTAATGTTATACAGACATTATGGGTAGGGTTAGGGTATAAAGGTGGGACTAGATGGACGTATGTCTTATACAACCTCCCAATCTATGTGACTATGTAACTGTTATACAGACATTATGGGTGGGGTATAAAGGTTGGGACAGATGGACGCCATTGTCTTTATACAACCTCCAATACTATGTTTACTATGTAACTGTTCTACAGCCATTATGGGTGGGGGTATATAAAGGTTGGATAGATGGAGTATGTATTTATCACAACCTCAATACTAGTTAGTATGTAACTGTTTATACAGACATTATGGGTGGGGTATAAAGGGTGGGACTAAGCGCATGTCTTGATAAACCTCCAATACTAGGTTTACATGTAAACTGTTATCAGACTTAGGGTAGGGGTTATAAAGGTTGACTAGATGGACGTTATGTCTTAGAAACCTCCAATACTATGGTTATATGTAAATGCTTTAAACAGGGAATTATGGTAGGATATAAAGGTTGGACCTAGAGGAGCTATGTCTTTATACAACCACCAATCTATGTTACCTAAGATGTAATGTTTATACGAATTATGGGTAGGGTAATAAAGGTTGGATGATGGACGTATGTCTTTATACAACCTCCAATACTATGTTACTATGTAACTGTTATACCGACTTATGGGTAGGGTATTAAAGGTTGGACTAGATGGAAGTATGTCTTTATACAACCTCATAATAGGTTACTATGTAAAACTGTTTATACAGCATTATGGGGGGGTATAGGTTGGACTAGATGGACGATGTCTTCTCTTATATACAACCCTCCAATACTGTACTATTGAACTGTTATACAGACTTATGGGTGGGGATAAAAGTTTGGATAGAGGGACGTATGTCTTTCTAAAACCTCCAATACTCTGTTACGATGTAACTGTTATACAGGACATTTGGGTAGGTTATAAAGGTGGAATAGATGGCCGTATGTCTTTATACAACCTCCAAACTATGTTCTATGTAAACTGTTATACAGAATTTTGGGGGTAGGGTATCAAGGGTGGACTAGATGGGACGTATGTCTTTATACAACCTCCATTACTATGTTACTAGAATGGGTTATACAGACATTATGGGTAAGTATAAAGGTTGGACTAGATGGATATGTCTTTATACAACCTCAATACTATGTTACTATGTAACTGTTATACAGACATATGGGTAGGGTATAAAGGTGGACTGATGGGTATGTCTGTATCCCACTTCCAATACTATTGTTACTATGTAACTGTTATACAGACATTAGGGTAGGTATAAAGGTTGACTAGACGGACCGTATGTCTTTATACAACCTCCAATACTATGGTACTATGTAACTGGTTATACAGACATTATGGGTAGGGTTAAGGTTGGGACTAGACGGGACGTTTGTCTCTTAACAACCTCCAATACTAGTTACTATGTAAACTGTTATACAGACTTATAGGTAGGGAGAAAGGTTGGACCTAGACGGAAGTTATGTCTTTATACAACCTCCAATACTAGTACTATGTAACTGTATAAGACATTATGGTAGGATTAAGGTGGGACTAGATGGACGTCTGTCTTTATACCACCTCCAATGACTATGTTACATGTAACGTTAGACAGAACATTCGGGTAGGGTTATAAAGGTTGGACTAGATGACGTATGTCTTTATACAACCCCAATACATGTACTAGTAACTGTTCTACAGACCATTTGGGTAGAAGTATAAAGGTTGGACTGACTAGAATGGAGTAATCTTATACCACTCCCCTACTATGTTACTATGTAACTGTTAGACAGACATTATGGGTAGGGATAAAGTTGGACTAGATGGACGTATGTCTTTATACAACCTCCAAACATGTTTACTATGTAATGTTATACAGACATTATGGGAGGGTATAAGGTTGGATAGATGGTGTATGTTCTGTATACAACCTCCATATACTATGTTTACTATGTAAATGTATAAGACATATGGGTAGGTATAAAGGTGGGATGATGGACGTATGTCTTTATACAAACCTCCAATACTATTTACTATGTAAATGTCTATTACAGACATTATGGGACGGGTATAAAGGTTGGGACTAGATGGACGTAGTCTTTATAACAACATCCCAATACTATGTTACTAGTAACTGTGATACAGACAGTATGGTTAGGGTATTAAAGGTTGACTAGAGGACGTGTGTCTTTATACACCCTCCAATACTATGTACTATGTAACTGTTATACCAGACATATGGGTAGGGTTATAAAAGGTTGGAGCTAGTGGACGTATGTTTTATAACAACCTCCAATACTATGTTCCTATTGTAAACTGTTATACAGAAATTATGGGTAGGGTTATAAAGTTGACTAGATGGATGTAGTCTTTCTACAACCTCCAATACTATGTTACTATGTAGCTGTTTTTCTTTTGTTTACAGAATTAGGGGTAGGGTATAATGGTTGGACTAGATGATGTCTTTATTACAACTCCAATAATATGTTCCCTATGTACTGTTATACAGACATTATGGGTAGGGTATAACGGTTGGAACTAGCTTGGGACGTATGTCTTTATACAACCTCAATACTATGTTACTATGTACTGTTATACAGACATGATAGGTAGGGTATAAAGGTTTGGACTAGATGGACGTGTTTTGTCATGTTTGTTTTTTTTTTTTGGGTTTTCTTTTATACAACCTCCAATATATGTTAATCTGTAACTGTTATACAGAATATGGGTGGGTATAAAGGTGGACTAGAGGACGTAGGTCTTTATACAACCTCCAATACTATGTTTACTATGTAACTGGTATACAGACATATAGGTAGGGTATAAAGGTTGGGACCAAGATGGCGTTATGTCTTGTAAACCTCCAATACTATGTTACTATGTAATTTGGTTATACAGACATTGGGTTAGGACTAAAGGTTGGACTAAGTGATGTATGTCTGGATACAAACTCCAATACGATGTTACTATGCTAAAATGGTATACAGCATTATGAGTAGGGTCAAAGGGGCGACTAGATGACGTATGGTCTTATACAACATCCGATATGTTATATGTAAATGTTATACAGACATTATGGTAGGGTATAAAAGGTTGGAACGAGATGGACGTATGTCTTATACCACCTCCACTACGATGTTCCTATGTAACTGTTTATACAGACATTCTGGGTAGGGATAAAGGTGGGACTAGACGACGTATGTCTTTTACAACCTCCAATAATAGTTACTATGTAAGTAATACAGGACCATTAGGGGTAGGGTATATAAAGGTTGGACTAGATGGACTATGTCTTTTACAACCTCCCAATACTATTTACTATGAATGTATTATTAAGACATTATGGGTAGGGTATAAAGGTGGAACTTAGAAGGACGTGATGTCTTATACAACCTCAATACTATGTTACATGTAACTGTTATACAGACAATTATGGGTAGGATATAAAGGTTTGGACTAGATGGACGTATGTCTTTATACCCACCTCCAATACTATGTTCTATGTAAAGTTAGACAGGACAGTAGGGTAGGGGTAATAAGGTTGGACTAGATGGAGTATGTCTGTTATACAAACCCAATTACTATGTTACTATGTAAAATGTTATACAGAATTAGGGTATAGTATAAGTCTGGACTGATGGACGTTATATATTTTAACAACTCAAAACTATGTTACTTGTAACTGTTAGACAGACATTAGTTATGGGGTAGGGTATAAGGTTGACTAGATGGAAGTATTGTTTTATACAACTCCAATACCATGTACGATGTAAATGTATACAAGGACATTATGGATAGGGTATAAAGGTTGGACTAGATGGATTGGTATGTCGTATACAAACCTCCAATACTATGTTACTATGTAACTGTTATACAGACATTATGGGTAGGGTTATAAATGTTGGACTAGAGGACGTATGTTCTTGATACAAAACCTCCAAGTACTATGTTACTATGTAAACGGTATAAGACATTTTGGGGAAGGGTATAAAGGTTGAATAGATGGAAGTAGTCTTTATACAACCTCCAAATACTATGGTACTATGTAACTGGTTTATAACAGGACATTATGGGGTCGGGTATAACGGTTGTGGACTAGCTGGAGTGTGTCTTTATACAACCTCCAATCTATGTTAACTAGTAATTGTTTTATACAGACATTATGGGTAGGGTATAAAGTTGGACTAGAATGGACGTATGTCTTATTACAAACTCCAATACTATGTTACTATGTAATGTTATACGACATTATGGTAGGTATAAAGGTGGGAACCAGATGGACGTATGTCTTTATTTCAACCTCAATACTAGTTACTAGTAGCTGTTATACAGACATTATGGGTAGCGGTATAATGGGTTGGACTAGATGTATGTCTTTATACCAACATCCAAGACTATGTACTATTGTAACTGTATACAGACATTATGGTAGGGTTTATAAAAGGTTGGACTAGATGGCCGTAGTCTTTATACACCTCCACTACTAGTTATATTAAACTGTTATACAGAACATTTATAGGTAGGGTATAAAGGTTTGGACTAGATGCCTGTGTCTTTATACACCTCCAAATTATGTTACTATGTAACGGTTATTACAGACATATGGGTAGGGTATTAAGGTGGACTAGATGGACGTGGTCTTTATACAATTCAGTAGTAGGGCTACACCATTTACATAATCGACACGAGGCTCCGTGATGCAATAACCAAAAACGTTACTGCTATGTAGCAAAAACTTAAAGGGCAACTTCCCCCTCAAATGAAATACGTTATCTAGATAAATCACCTATCAAACCCCAAAAGATTAGATCTGTCTCTGTCAGCCTGACATATTCCTCTGTGTCCTGGAGAAAGAGAAAGACAATAGCGTCAATATATCCTTATCCTAGCCCCAGATTTGTCTATTTGAGTGAGCTATAAAGTAGTGTTAAGAACTATACTCACCGTATAGTCAAGTCAGGGAATACACAGGTCGGCTGTTGGAAGGTAAAAACCAGAAAAATGTAATCCCCAAATTGGTATTAGTAAATTATTATCCCTTAGATATTAACCACGGTAAGGGCACATTATCTTATATACACTGTAAGGGCACATGATCCTTATATATTACACGGTAAGGGGACCTTATCCTTATATTTACACTGTAAAGGGGAATATTATCCCTTAATAATTACACTGTAAGGTGAAACATTATCCCTTATATTATTCCCACTGTAAGGGGAACATTATCCCTATATAGTAAACTGTTAAGGGGAACATTAACCTATATATTACACTGTAATGGGACATTATCTATAGATTTACTTGTAAGGGACACATTATCCCTTAGATATTTTACACTGTAAGGGGAACATTATCCCTTATATATTACACTGTAATGGGGAACATTATCCTTATTATGATACTGTAAGGGGAACATTATCCCTTATATATTACACGTAGGGGAAACATATCCTTATATATTACATGTAAGGGGGAACATATCCCTTATTATTACACTGTAAGGTGAACATTTAGCCCTATATATTACCACTGTAAGAGGAAAAAATCCTTATAGATTACACGGTAAGGGGCACATTATCCCTTCTATATTACACTGTAAGGGAGCACATTATCGTATATATTACCGTGTAAGGGGACATTATCCCTTCTATATACACGTGTAAGGTGAACATTATACTCTTATATATACACTGTAAGGGGAACATTATTCCCTTAATAACACTGTAAGGGGAACTTATCTTATATATACCACTGTAATGGGAACATATCCTTATATAGTATAGGTAAGGGGAACAATGTGATCCATTATATTAACACTGTAAGGGGAAAACATTACCCTTAATTAACACGGTAAGGGGAACATTATCCCTAGATATTTACATGTAAGGGGGAACATTATCCTGTCAATATGACACTGTAAGGGAACAACATTACCCTGATATATACACTTAAGGGTCTCTTATCCTTCTATATTACACTGTAAGGGGAACATTATCCCTATATATTACACTGTTAAGGGGAACATTATCCAATTATCTATTACACTGTTCAGGGGAACCATATCCCTTATTATTCACTCTAAGGGGCACATTATCCCTTATATATTACACTGTAAAGCGGGTATTATCCCTATATATTACCTGTAAGGGGACACATTATCCCTTATATATTACACTGTAAGGGCGAAGACATTATCCCTTATATCTTCCACTGTAAGGGGAACATTTTATCCCTATATATTACACTCTAAGGGGCACAGTATCCCTATATATACACGTAAGGGGTTATATTATCCCTTATATATACACTGTAAGGGGAAACATATCCCTTTATATTACACTGTAAGGGGAAAACAATTATCCGCTATATATTACACTGTAAGGGGTACATTATCCCTTATATATTCCACTGTACGGGGACATATCCCTTATATATTACACTCTAAGGGGCACTTTATCCTTATCTATTACACTGTAAGGGGTAGATTATCCCCTTATATATTACACTGTAAGGGGACATTATTCCATTAGATATTACACTGGTAAGGGCGAAAGTATCCCTTATATAACACTGTAAGGGGACATTATCCCCTATATATTACACTTTAAGGGGCACATTATCCCTTATATATTACACGTAAGGGGGGTAATTATCCCTATATATACACTGTAAGGGAACATTCTCCCTTTATATAGTACACTGTAAGGGGGGAAAATATCACTTATATATTACACTGTAAGGTGTACATTAATCCCTTATATATTCCACTTGTAAGGGGAACATTATACCTTATAGATTACAATGTAAGGGGAACATTATAATCATTATAATTCCATGAAGGGAAAAAATTTTACCCATATAGATTATACTCTAAGGGGAACATTATCCCCTTATATTACACTGTAAGGGGGAAATTATCCCATATATAGTACACTGTAAGGGGGAACATTATCCCTTTATATTACACTGTAGGGAACCTCTATCCCTTATATATTACACTTGTAAGGGGGAAGGAAATTATACATATATATTACACTGTAAGGGGAACATTCTCCCATATCTAGTACACGTAAGGGGAACATTAGCCCAAACGATAAACACGGGTAAGGGCGACATTATCGTTATATATTACCCTGTAAGCGGTAATTATCCCAATTAATATACACTGTTAAGGGGCAACATTATCCCTTATACATTACACTGTAAGGGAACCTTATACCTTATATTATTATACTCTAAGGGGAAACAATACCCTTTATATTACCACTGTAAGGGGAATATTATCCATATATATTACACGTAAGGGGAACCTATCCCTTATCTATTAACTTGTAAGGGAACATTATCCCTTATATATTATACTGTAAGGGGAAACATTATCCCTTATATATTACACTGTAAGGGAACCATGTATCCCATATTATTAACATGAAGGGGAAAATTATCAGTTATATTCCACTGTAAGCGGTACATTATCCCCCTTACATATTACACTGTCCAAGGGGACATTATCCCTTTATATTACACTGTAAGTGGCCATTATCTCTATATACACAGTAATACAATAATAATTATATCATGGTTAATATTCCCTAAAAATATATGAATTTAATGTACATGTGACAATCAGTATGAACATTGAAATTTACTGGTACTTACTATATGTTCAGAACATGAGAACATTGTAACATCAATCAGCAAACGCGAAAAGGGAAAGTTTAAGTATAAACTTAAATTTGGCCTTAAAAGGCGCATTTTGGAGGGAATGTGTGTTTGTGGCTGAGATTTTTTAAACTAAATAATGAAAATGATTGAGGACATTGTTGTTTGTACTACTTTAAATATGGGCTGTCCAGATGAAATAAAGTAGGTCAGTTCGGTGTGTTGTACTAGTTAGATTTGGGGGATAACCAGACTTCATAAACTTTTTTGATGCTTGATCAAACGTTTTTTGTTTTGGGTACATATTAACATTGAAATATGATTGCGACATGAATGAGTGGGTACCTGCAGTTGGTGATGTACCTGTGTCAGGTTGGCAGTTAAAAAAAACAAATTTTTTGATTATTGATCAAAAATTTTATTGTGACCCATAGTTACCCGTTAAGTATGTCTGCCACAGAAATGGAAGAAGTCGATCCGTAGGTGTGTTGTACCTGTGTCGGCGTTGAGGGTTAAAAAAAACTTTTTTAAGATTGGTCAAAATAGTTTTTTTTTTTTTACTTTAGTTACCCTAAGTATGGCTGCCACTGTAATGGAAGGGTTAGGTCAGTAGTGTGTACCTGGTTAGGTTGGTGGTGGTTAACAAAATGTAATTGATGGTATTAGTCAAATAGTTTTTTTTTTTTACGATAGTTACCCATTAATATGGCGCATGAAAATGGAAGGGTAGGTGAGTAGGTGGGTGTTGCCGGATCAGGTTTGAAAGTATAAAACAAACTTTTTTGATGAATGGATCTCCATTTTTTAATCTTAGTTACCCTTAAGTATGGCTGGTGCAACAAGTAATGGAGGGGTGTCAGTAAGTGTGTGTACTGTGCCCGTGGGGGTTAAGAAAACAAGCTTTTTGATTAATTTATCAGAATTTGTTTTTTGCACTATAGTTATCCTTTAAAGTATGGCTGCCACAGAAAAAATGTTTTTTTACTATAGTTACCCTTAAAATATGGCTGCAGTGAAAATTAAGAAGGGATAGGTCAGAGGCATGTGTACCTGGACCAGGTTGGAAATAAAAAAAAACCAACAACTTTTGATTATTGATCAATAACTTTGTTTTTTGACCTTAGATGGTTGCCAAAGTAATGGATAAGTCGATCAGTAGGTGTGTGTACCTGTGTCGGGTTGGGGGTTTAAAAAAACAATTTTTTTGATGATTGTGTCAAAAAATTTTTTTTCTTTAGTTACCTTGGTGTTGGCCGTGAAACAGTAATGGAGGGGTTAGGTCAGTAGGTATGCACCTGGCCATGTGGGGTTAAAAAAAACAACTTTTTTGGTTATTGATCAAAAAAATCTTTGCTTTAGTTACCCTTTAGTATGGCTGCCACAGTAATAGATAGTAGTCAGTAGGTGTTGTACCTTGTGTCAAAAAAAAAAAAACTTAGGTGATGATTAGACAAAAATATTTTGGACTATGGTTACCAAGTTACATATGGGCCAGAAAATGGAAAGTTACGTCAGTAGGGTAGTGTAGCTGGATCAGGTTTGAAGTTAAAAAACAACTTATGTTACTTTTATTATTTATTGTTTTGGGTCAAAGTTTTTTGTGTTTTTGACTATAGTTACCCTTTAAGTATGCTGCCACAGAAATGGAAGGTTAGGTCAGTATTTTGTGTGTACCTGGGTCAGGTTGGTGGTAAAAAAAAACAAACTTGCGATGATTACGTCAATAGTTCTTTTGACTATAGTACCTCTTACATATGGCGGCCATGGAAATGGATAAAGGGTAGGCGCAGTAGTGTGTGGATTAGTTGGAAGTTTTAAAGGATAAGTAACAAAAAAACAACCAAGTTAAATAGCTGATCATATAAATTTTCTGACTTTTAGGTCTCTCCAGAGGCCTTACCTGTTGCCCCTTGTAAAGTGCTGGCCATCTGGGATACTGTGTGCTATCAGGTAAGTCTGCCCCCCCGAACTTGATGACCTTGTTTCTACCTGTGTCCAAAATATGCAGGTGTCAGTACCTCCGTAATGGAGAGACCTACATAAAAAGCGAAAAAGGGTAGTTAGGGTAAGCTTCTATTTAAACTTTATGGTTTTTGACTTACTTTATCAAAAAAAGCCAAACTCTTTGACTATAGATCAAAAAAAAAACATTTGACTTTAGTTACCCCTTTACGTATGGCTGCACAGTAAGGATATGTAGATCAGAAGGTGTGTGTACCTGTGTCGGGCCCCCCCGTGGGGATTTAAAAAAATCACGAGGGTCAATTTATACATTTGTATGTATATATATTAAATAGTGGTCAACATGTTTGACTTTGAGTTACCCTTTTTAAGTATTGGCTTGCAACAATAAAGGGAGGTGTTAGGTCAGTAGGGTGTGTTCACCTTTGCCATGTTGGTTTAAAAAAGCAAACTTTTTTGATTATTAATCAAAAAACATTTTTTAACTTTAGTACCTTAAGTAGGGCTGCCACAGTAATGGTAAGTAGTAGATCAGTAGGTGTGTGTACCTGGGTTGGTTGGGGGTTACAAAACCACACATTTGATAATGACGAAAAAAATAGTTTT
Source organism: Hymenochirus boettgeri (assembly GCA_019447015.1). NCBI lineage: Eukaryota > Metazoa > Chordata > Amphibia > Anura > Pipidae > Hymenochirus > Hymenochirus boettgeri. The sequence continues at coordinate 35,704 of JAACNH010000220.1, forward strand.
TGACTATAGTTTACCTTTAATTGGCTGCCATGGGAATGGAATGAAAGGTTGGTAGGTCAGTAGGGGGTGTATCTGCGGTCTGTGTGGGGGGGTTGGGGGTATCACATTTGTATGTATGCCCATGAAAAAAACTGTTTTGAAATATCCACATTTGAGGATGGTTACCATTATAGCTATGGGCAAAAATGTCAGGAAATCACCGATAACGCGAACGCTTCCGCAGATGCCTTAGTAGAAGAAGATAGCACACTTCTCCTATATGCCCCGCACGTCTGGTACCGAATTTCATGATCATAGTCAAAAAACTGTGGGAGGAAGATACGTCAAAAAGCGGCAGAAGAGAAGAATAAAACGGAAGAAGAGAAGAAGAAGAAAAAAAGAAGAAGAAAGAAGAAATAGAAAGAACAGGGAATTTGGCTTTTTTCAGGCCACATGACTTAATTTAAAGATTTTAACTGGCCAGGAACCTCTCACCTTTCAGCCTTGGGGGGGGTCATAAAACCCTCACTCACCCCTCCCCATTAGCCACATGTTATCTGCACCAATTAAATGGCTACTTCATTACAAAACTGTCACTACGGAGAGTGTCTCCATTTTTGTGGTGGGAGGAGGAAAACAGCCAAATATAAACATGCTACGTGTGAGAGGGATGGACAAGGTGACCCCATTACCCTCATCCCTGTACTTACATCTCCGCCTGGACTCATGGGGAAGGGATGACTTCCTCCCTGTATGTCTGTGGGACTGAGGTACCAAGTGACAGAAAGGGGAATCTGGGTCCCTGGACATTGACCATCATCCTCTGTTATACATCGCCAGCCTGGGACTCTGGGTTAGGGATTTACCTTCCTCCCTGTACTGTTGTGGGACTGAAGGGACCAAGTGACAGACTGGGAATCTGTTGTCCATGACATTACCCCATATCCCCTGTACTACAGTCAGCCTGGACACTGGCAGGGTAAGGATTTAACCTTCCTCCCTTGTACTGGCTGTGGAATGAGGGACCAAGTGAAGATGGAACTGTGTCCCGACATTACCCATTCATTCCCCTGTACTTACATTCCAGCCTGGATATGGGTTAAGGGATTTACTACTTCCCCCTGTCTGTCGTGGACTGAGGGAACAAGTGACAGACTGGGAATCGTGTCCCTGACATACCCATCATACCCTGTACAACAATCTCCAGCCTGGACTACTGGGTAAGGGATTTATTTCCTCCTGTACAGTCTGTGGGACTGAGGGACCAAGTCGACAGACTGGGGAAGTCTGTTGTCCCTGACATTACCCATCATCCCCGTACTACAGTCTCCAGCCTGGCACTAACGGGGTAAGGGATTTACCTTCCTCCTGTACTGTTCTGTGGACCTGAGGGACAGTGACGGATGGGACTCTGTTTGTCCCTGACATTACCATAATCTACTTGTACCTACACTCTCCAGCTGGACTAGGGGATAGGGATTACCTTCACCTCCCTGTACTGTCGTTGTGGGATGAGGGACCAAGTGGCCGAGACTGGTGAATCTGTGTCCCGACATACATACCATCATCCCCTGTACTACATCTCCAGCCTGGACTACTGGGTATGGGATTTACCTTCCTCCCTGTACTGTCTGTGGGACTGAGGTACCAAGTGACAGACTGGGAATCTGTGTCCCTGACATTGCCCATCATCCCCTGTACTACATCTCCAGCCTGGACTACTGGGTAAGGGATTTACCTTCCTCCCTGTACTGTCTGTGGGGTCAGCCTGGACACTGGCAGGGTAAGGATTTAACCTTCCTCCCTTGTACTGGCTGTGGAATGAGGGACCAAGTGAAGATGGAACTGTGTCCCGACATTACCCATTCATTCCCCTGTACTACATTTCCAGCCTGGATATGGGTAAGTGATGTTACACTTCCCCCTGTCTGTCGTGGACTGATTGGACAAGTGACAGACTGGGAATCGTGGTCCCTGACATACCCATCATACCCTGTACAACTACATCTCAGCCTGGACTACTCGGGTAAGGGATTACTCCTCCCTGTACTGTTCTGTGGGACTGAGGGACCAAGTCGACAGATCTGGGAATCTGTTGTCCCTGACATTACCCATCATCCCCTGTACTACAGTCTCCCCTGGACTAACGGGTAAGGGTATTCCGTTTACTTCTCCTTTCCTCCCTGTACAGTTCTGTGGACCTGAGGGACAAGTGACGAGCCTGGACTCTGTTGTCCCTGACATTACCATTATCTACTGACCTAACATCTCACAGCTGACTACCTGGGATAGGGATTACCTTCCCTCCCTGTACTGTCGTGTGGAGGAGGGACCAAGTGCCGACGACTGGTGAATCTGTGTCCCGGACATACCCCATCATCCCCTTACTAAACCAGCCCGGGAACTACTGTAGGTATTTTAACTTCCTCCCTGTACGTCTGTGCTGGACTGAGGCCAAGCTGACGACTGGGAATGACGTGTCCCTGGACATTACCCATCATCCCCTGCTACAATCTCCAGCCTGGACTAATGGGTAAGGGATTTAACCTGTCCTCCCTGTACTGTCTGTGGGACTGACGGACCAAGTGACAGACTGGGAAATTTGTGGTCCTGACATTAACCCATCATCCCCTGTCTAACTCAGTGGGACTACTGGGTAAGGGATTTTTACCTTCCTCCTGTACTGTCTGGGGACGAGGGACTCTCCAGCCTGGACTACTGGGTAAGGGATTTACCTTCCTCCCTGTACTGTCTGTGGGACTGAGGGACCAAGTGAGAGACTGGTAATCTGTGTCCCTGACATTACCCATCATCCCCTGTACTACTGGGTAAGGGATTTACCTTCCTCCCTGTACTGTCTGTGGGACTGAGGGACCAAGTGACAGACTGGAAATCTGTGTCCCTGACATTACCATTCATGTAGAGCTGGCTAGATCACGCACTCTGCATGGAGAACCTTGGAACTAGACATGACCATAAAGTCAGTAGTAAAACCCTTAATATGTTAGAACCATATGTCGTATTAGGTCTGTGCATTCATTTTTATAACTTTATTTTTCCATTTTTACTTTACTTTTTTTATTTTTTACTTGCGGCTGGGGGGGGTTAGTTTTGGTAATATGCTGCCGCTCATTATATTTGGTAATGTGGTGATAGCTGTGGTATCCTGCTGACCTGATTGGCTCTCCCTCCCTCTGCTGCACACTTGGCAGACCCGACCCCTTTAATGTTCTGTAGGTTAACCCGGAAGGGAAGGAGGACGGACTCTAAAAGTGAAAATTAAATTGAACTTTGGAAAGTTTGGTTGACCAGATCATGTACAGGCTTTCTGTCTGCAGTTTCCTCACACCTTCTGGCTGCCTTAGAGTGAGACTCTGTCCTATAGGCTGTTGTCTAGTACCTGTCATCTGCCTTATACTGCTGCTTAGTTCTGCAACCATTAGCAGATCAGACTCAGAGAGATATATAATTTCACTGTTCACAATATTTTGGTCATGGTGAATAATTATAATATCAAGTACTAAGCAGGTTTGGGACTTGGGAATTCACACAAGATGTCCAAAATACCAGGTGTTTAAAGGGCATGTCCACCCCCAAAACTATAATCCCCCCAACTACTGGCCCCATCATGTAGTGTAGTTTAATCCTTACCTCACTGTTAAAGGGTATCTCCACTGGTTTTTGTAAGTTTTTTGAATCCATTTCTATTGAAGAACGGGAGGTAAAGGAGCTGTGCCTTACCTTCCGTTCTTCAATAGAACACACAGGAGCCAGGAGAGAAGGTAAGAAACTTACCCGCTCACTCGCTCCCCCGGCGCTTGGTCTGACAGGTCCCGACGGACCTTGTCTTCTATGCGCAT
>JAACNH010000220.1:39707-74374 GCA_019447015.1 Hymenochirus boettgeri
ATCTTATCGTCTGGTTCGATCTACTATCTATCTATCTACTATCTATCGACAGACAGACAATCCTGGCCAAAAGTCAAGGCAATCTGATAGCCTCTGCCACAAATTCAATGAACAAAAAAAATAAGATCCCATTAAAGGGCCCTGATGTCCACCCCTAAAATTATATTTGATATGTTTTTGCCACCTGGTCCCCAGCCCAAACGCGTAATTTTTAATTTCAGAAGCCCCACCCAAATTCTACTCTACCTCCCCCTCTTTCGTTCGCTGCCTCCCGCCCTCTGCTTGCGAGGAAATGCAACAGAGGGGCGGGAACCGGCACCGCGTCTGTGATTTGGCGAGCGGTCAGCCCATCAGGACGCGTGCCGGAGCTCACTCACGCGTAGGAAGGGCGGAGCAAGGTAAGTAAAACATTGGGGAGCTTTATAAAAATAAAGAAGATGCGGTTTGGGTGCTGGGGGACATGGGGGAAGGCGGGTTAAAGGGGATTAACGCTAGGGGGAGGGATCCAGAACTGGAGGGAAGGATGTGGGAGAAGGGCTGCATAGCATGGTCAGACAATCCCGCCCCCCAGGGAGGCCAGGGTAGCAGGAGAGCGCTAGCCTCCTGGTGGTTCAGTTTTTTGGACTTTGGGGGGGGACTACAGGAGAACCAGTTTATGGATCTTGGGAATAGACAGACAGATAGATGGATAGACAGACAGATAGATGGATAGACAGACAGATAAATGGATAGACAGACAGATAGATGGATAAACAGACAGACAGACAGATAGATGGATAGGCAGACAGACAGACAGACAGACAGATAGATGGATAGACAGACAGATAGATGGATAGACAGATAGATGGATAGACAGATAGATGGATAGACAGACAGATAGATGGATAGACAGACAGATAGATGGATAGACAGACAGACAGATAGATATACAGATAGATAGACAGACAGATAGATGTCAGTGTCTATCTTATCTTTCTGTATCCTTATAACCTGTATGCATGACTAAAACATTTTTTCTTCAATTTTATATATTGTGTTTTAAACATGTTTGAGTATGCAGTTTCTCAATGAATTGAATATGGTTTCCTTTGTTAAAGGCCAAATATATTCACCTCCACATTGTTCCAATGGACCCAGCAGTCAGTAGCGCTCAGGGTGAGGATCTAAACCAAATGTTCCTCCTCACTAGGTTTGTCTGCTATCTTCTGTAATATTTAAAATTTGCTTTTGGCTCTGGTTTCACTTCCGCCTTAGCGATCCTGGCCAATGAGCAGGCAGGCTTCTACAAAACGTCTTCCCATTTGCTGGAATCACAGACAGAATGGAGGACAAAGCAAACTTTGACTATTACCAAAGTTAGCAGACTAACCCATTGGTGAGGACCATGGGGAGGAGTGTTGGGTGGCGTGGGGGGCCACTGATTCCTAGTTACGCCCCTGAGTAGAGCCACAATGTGACAACGTAGTGTGTAAGTAAATGTGATAGAATCATTTTTGCTCAAGGTAAATATAGCGAAATATTGTACTGTGTGTATTCAGCTTTATAGACAGATCGGGATCTAATTGTAATAAACAGTCTGTGGGCGATTCCTGGATTTCCTGCTGTGTGTCCTTATGGACAGATAGGGATCTAATTCTAATGACCAGTGTGTTACAGAATCCTGGATTTCGAAGGTTACTCCTTGTGTAGACATGATAGTGTATTAAAGGGAATCTCCACTCATGATATTGACTTTTGGGAATCCAGTTCTATTGAAGAATGGCAGGTAAAGGAGCTGTGCCTTACCTTCTGTTCTTCAATAGGACAAACAGGAGCCAGGAGAGACAGTAAGAAACTTACCCGCTCACTCGCTCCTCCGGAGCTTAGTCTGACAGGTCCCAACAGACCTTGTCTTCAATGCGCATGCGCGATCTATGCGCATAGAAGACAAGGTCCATCGGGACCTGTCAGACTAAGCGCCGGGGGAGCGAACGAGCGGGTAATATATTCTGTAACTGAGGAGGCTTCCATGTTATTTCTGGTACAACTTACAAAAATCCTTGCCCCTTGACCCTCTATACGATGTCTCCACACCAATATGGAAGTCCCTGATAAACGGCAGGGTAACAAGCAGCTTAGAAGTCTTATTTCCAGACAGAGTACATTACTGACGGCCTGGAACAATTCAAAATACTCAGGTTATTTTACTGCGGAATTTGGGGGGGGGGGGGTTGCTTCTGTTTCTAGTTAAAGTTTATGAATGTACCTGTATTATTTTTCCTAGTAGCTTTGGTGGCGCAACATATAAATACCATGTTTTTAGAAACACACAGGTCACAGGTCAAGCTTATAAAACTTTACAAAACTGAGTTTACTGCTTTTTTTTTTTGTTTCCATTTATTTGTTCCTATAAACATCTTACGCCCCATTATTTACAGGAGAATTATAGTGGGTATAAACTTTTCCAAAAACAGCTGAAATGAAAAGTACCTGGTGCAGGTACTTCCTACCTCCCAATATTATAAGAGTAGCAGCAGCACAAAGAAAACTGTTTCTGCCAGGCTTCCTGAGTGATTTAGCACTATCTTTAAAGGGCATGTACACCACCAAAGCTAAAATTAAGCTTGTTTATTACGGTGATAATGTAGGGTCTCTCCTTTATTCTATCCATGGAGCCCCCTGTGTATCCTCTATACACAGCTCTCCCTATACAATGTTAAAGGGTATCTCCACTGGTTTTTGTAAGTTTTTTGAATCCATTTCTATTGAAGAACGGGAGGTAAAGGAGCTTTGGCCTTACCTTCCGTCTCACTAGAACACACAGGAGCCAGGAAGAGACGGTAAGAAACTTCCCGCTCACCGCTCCCCCGGCGCTTGGTCTGACAGGGTCCCTACGGACCTTGTCTTCTATGCGCATAGATCGCGCATGCGCAATAGAAGACAAGGTCCGTCGGCCTCCTTTACCTCCCTTTCTTCAATATAAATGGATTCAAAAAACTTCCAAAAACCATGATATACCCTTTAACACGGAAGTGTTCAGTGTTTAGTGAAGGATCCTTCCTTACTTACACTTTTGTCTCTGATTGTAGATTTCTGGACATTAACCCAGAAAGGACAGAAGATAAATTAGAAGGAGGAAGAACAGAATCTACTGATATCTTGACCCACTGGAAAGTTCATCCTGGTTTTCCACTTAACTGATAGGGGTAAGTATTAAACCAATGAATAGGTTGGGTTATTAGGTGATAAGGTAGGGTCTCTCTTCATTCTATCCATGGACCCCCCTCTGTATCCTCTATACATAACACAGTCTCCCCTATACAATGTTAACAGGGAAGTGTCATTGTAGTGAATGGATCCCCTTCCCCTTACATTACACTGTTTGTCCTCTGATTTGTAGGATTTCTGGACATTAAACCAGAAAGGACAGAATAAAAGTAGAGGAGGAAGAACCGAAGCTACTGACGCTGGACCCAATTGAAATCTCAGCAGTCCACGTACTGATAGCGGTAAGTTAATACCAATGAATAGGGTGGTTATTAAATGTGGATAATGTAAGGGTCTCTCCTTCATTCTATCCATTGATCCCCCTCTGTTATCCTCAACAAAGCTCGTCTCCCTAGACAATGTTTAACCAGGGGAAAGTGTCGTGTTGTGAAGGATCCTTCCCCCTTACATTACACTGTTTGTCTCTATTTTGTAGGATTTCTTTCTGGGCATTAACCCAGAAAGGACGATAAAATTAGAGGAGGAAGAACCAGAACTAGCTGAACATCTGGACCCAATGAAAGCTCAGCAGGGTCACTTACGAAGGTAAGTTAAACCATGAATAGGGTTGGGTTATTACGGTGAATAATGTAGGGTCCGTCTCACTTGATTCTATCCATGGAGCCCCCTCTGTATCCTCTATACACGACTCTCCTATAACAATGTTTACAAGGGAAAGTGTCCAGTGTTAGTGAAGGTCCTTCCCCTTACTTACACTGGTTTGTCTCTATTTTGTAGGATTTTTCTGGACATCAACCAAAGGACAGAAATAAAATAGAGGAGGAAGAACCAGAATCTACTGGAATCAGCTGGGACCGCAATGGGAAATTTCAGCAGGTCCACTACTGATAGGGGTAAGTTTAACCAATTGAATAGGTTTGGTTATTAAGGTGATAATGTAGGGTCTCTCTTCATTCTATCCCTGTGATGCCCCCTCCTGTATCCTCTATACACAGCGCTCCCTATACAATGTTAACAAGGGAAATTGTCAGTGTTAGTGAAGGGATCCTTCCCCTTAAAATTACACTGTTTGTCTCTGATTTGTAGGATTTCTGGCATTAAACCCAGAAAGGACATCAAATAAATTAGAGGAGGAAGAACCAGAATCGACGATCATCTGGACCCAATGGAAAGCTTCAGCATCCCTTACGATAGGGGTAAGTTTAACCAATGAATAGGGTTGGTTTAATGGTGATAATGTAGGGTATCATCCTTCTTCTATCCATTGGAGTCCCCTCTTTTCCTCTATACACACTCTCCCTATACAATGTAAAACAAGGGGAAGTGGTCGTGTTAGTGAAGGCTCTGCCCCTTACATTACACTGTTTGTCCTTCTGATTTTGTAGGATTTCTGGACCATTAAACCAGAAAGGCCAGAACTAAATTAAGGGAGGAAAAACCCAGAATCTACTGATCAATCTGACCCAATGAAAGCTCAGCATGTCCACTTACTGATAGGGGTAAGTTTAACCATGATAAGGGTTGTTTATTAAGGTGATCATTATGGTCTCTCCCTTCATTCTATCCATGGATCCCTTCTGTATCCTCTATACAGCATCTCTCCTATACAACTGTTAACAAGGGAAAGTGTCAGTGTTAGTGAGGATCTTCCCCTTACATTACACTTTTTTCTCTGATTGTAGGATTTCGGACTTAAACAGAAAGACAGAAATAAATTAGAGGAGGAGAACCAAGATCTACTGATCATCTGGACCCATGTAAAGTCAGCCGGTCCCTTACTGTCACTATGGGGTAAGTTTAACACCAATGATAGGTTTGTCAATATTAAAAGGTGTAACTGAATGGTCTCCATACAAGTGCCCTCTAGTTAAAATAGCCTCTCTCCTGTAATACACACGTTGTGTTGGGTAGGGACCCAAGTTACTTTTTTATTCCTTTTCTTCACATCTATGATTGGATCATTTCTGAGTTTTTTAATTTTTTCTTTATTTTGTACTTTTACATATATTGACTTTTTAACAGAACTTGCAGCCCTTAGCAAAGACATTTTCACTATTCTCAATCTCTTCGCCTTACATCTTTTCCTCCAACCTTCAAATGTCTTTACCTCTGTTCATTTTTGTTTTTGCTTTTATTGTCACGAGTATATTTAAAGGGCAAGTCTATAGCCTCAAATGAAAAATTATACTAAGTCAATCACCCCCCAACCCTAAACTTAATGGTTGAAAATCTGTATATTTAAGTCTACCTACATCCTGCACACTGTCCTGTTTCCCCCCAATTTTCCTTTCCACTCCACTAATCATTCAGGGTAATTAGTCCCCATAAATGAGCACACATCCCCAAATCAGCCCTGCCAACTGCATATGAAAGCTGACTGTCACTTCCTCGGGGCGCTGCTGAGAATTTGGTGGCTTATAGGTGTCGAGACAGCCGTTTCCTGCCTCCACTTTAACATCCATATCTCCAGTTTATCACTTCTTTTAAATTTGACTTCAATTCGTTTGTAACATATACACCTACTCCTCACCCCCTTTCCTTTTTTTCTCTGTCCTGCCTAAACAGGCATATCCTTCTAAAGTTTACACCCATCATAGAACTGTTCACCACGTTCTACTATACCTATTACATCATACTTTTTCATTCATGCCATAATTCCATTCACCCATTTTGGCAGCCCGGCTTCTCGCATTTGAAACATACTTTAGATTATGATCCTGTATTTTATTCATACACTTAATACACAGCCTCCCTATCCCTATGCTAGCCCCACCCCCCTTTCCACCCACCAACTTGGCCACTTCACACCTGCTTCCTCCTGGGCTTCTTCTCCGTTGAGACTGCTAACACCCTCCCCCCCCAAACCCTAGTTTAAAATCTCTTTCCATCACCCTCGAGCCATCTTGTCTACTACAAAACAGCTGCACCGCCATCAGTTGAGGGCAACCCCTTCCTACTCAAGAGAGCCTGTAGCCGACAGCAAAGTCTGCCCATTCTCAATACCCCAAACCCATCTCTTACACACCCTCTTAGCCAGACTTTTAATGCCTCCTAAGCTCCCTCTGTCTCCCTGGCTTATGCATGTGGGGGTGGCCTTTGGTATATTTCTGAAATCACTACCGGAGGTCCTTGCTTTTAACGTTGCCCCCCTAGTTTCTCGGAAAATCATGTTTAATGTACCTTCCCTCTCCTCTAATCTTTGTCATTGGCACCAATGTAAACCAAGGACCGCCGGGTCCACACCCTGCCCACCCAATAATCTGTCTACACGATCCACCACATGCCGAACCCTAGCCCCAGGCAGGCAAAACACATCTGCAGTAAGGTCCTTGGCTGCAGATTATGACCCTAAGCTACCTGCCTTTATAATGAGTCCCCCCTATCACTACCACCTGCCTAGCATTCCTGATCCTAAGTTCAATCCTCCCTAGTAATAGAGATGCCAGTCCCTGGGTGGGCTCAGGGACTAGCCCGCTCCATACATGGTAAATTTCAAGCTGTCTCCCTGCACTTCATCACCTAAGGCCAGCAACATCTGTTGGGGTGGGGCCAGCTTGGAAGAACGCAACCACTACCTTTCCATCATCAATCTTTGCAATGCCTGACTACAGACATCCCGTTGGGTTGCGAACCAGGTTCTGGAGGTTTCTTATTAAGTTGAATTTCTATGTACGTTGAAACAGGTACCATATACCTATTAATGCACAGATGATGTTTGCAGGCAGGGGCGGATGGCTTTGCTATCACATGTTTTTAACAGCTTGCTCTTCTGGTAAGGGGAGTGTTGGCTGCCCATCACATATGGTGGGTAGCGAACCACTGTGTACCTCCTTCTGTACCCTCCTGTTCATATCCCCCTCCTGTACCCACATTAAATCTTCAGTTACCAGTCCTTTTATCCCTGTCCCCAAGCATAGTATAGTATAGTATGGTGGTTAATAAAGAAATATGTCCAGTCCCAACCAACTCAGCAATAACTCAGGTGCTGTCTGACTGTTTGATCTAGAAAAGGCCAAAAAAAAACCACAGGAAAAAATTTCTTCTGACTCCAAGTGACAATCGGAATATCCCTGGATGATCCTTTTCCCTTTAAAACGGCGTGTTTTTTTTGGGGGTTTTTTTTTTGTAAAAAGACTTTACTCAGAGGGGCGTGCCTGACAGGGTGAATACAGGTAGCATAATGCTCAGCTCCTGCTCACACCTTGAATCCTTGCCAATCCTTAGGGAAAAACACCTGTCCCACACCCCAAGTACTGGGGACGCTCAACAACACCCGTCAAACAACCCTCCACAACATCCCACTGCCCGAAGTGCGTAACGGAGCACCTGGGCGCTACCCCGTACTCACAGCCCATCCTGCGTAACCTTAGGGGGACGACCACGGACCGCCTGACGGGCTACATCCCAAGCCCCGCAGAGCAACCAAGCAGCAGAGGACAGCCCGAACCGACCCGTGGCGGGCTCACGTGGCAGGGAGCTCCTTCACAAACCGAGGACGGTGCCGCGCCCCCGTGCTGAGGGACCGACCCCAACCAAACAACCCGCTTGGCTGACCTCTCAAAGACTCCGCTTCCTCCTACACCCTGATGCCGAGTGCGCCTCCCAGCAGAAAAGCCTTCACGAACAAGTATCCTGAAAGCATTCCCCGCCGACTGAACGGCCGCCCTGCGCTTGAGACTCGGGAGGCTACCTCTGGGCCTTGTGTCGCAGCGGCCCTGACTTACGACCACCCGCTGCAACTGACGCATACCATAACCCCTGCAACACTGAAACAACCAACTCCATCAGGTCCCGCTGATAAGTGGACCGCCAACTTTTCCTAACAAAAACTTTTGCCCAGTGGTCCCACCCACCTAGAGCTTGGTGGTCGGCCCCCAGGTGGGATGCCAGGGCCCTGACCGATTTAAACACACCAAAGGTAGCTGACAGCGCGGTGACCAGACTCGAGAAAACAATAAAAATACGCAAAAAGTCCTCATCTCTTACCTTTGCTGCAACCGCTGCCCTGAGACACAACCTCCAGCCCCAAGTAACAAATAAACAGACACACCCCCCCCACGGCAAAACCTCACCACCCCAGCAGACCCCACAACACTGGCATAAACCAATTAATACCTGCCGACATGACACCAGTAAAAGAGACTGCTGTCATCACGACTGTAAAAATACCTCACCAGTAGAACATGTCCCAGTCGTGTCCTCCGTCAAGTACAGACCGAACCCGCCAGTTCCCCAGAGTCAGACCCAAAGCACAGATACGTTAACTCCAGCCATAGCCACGTGCCAGGCCTACACTCACCAAAACTGGAAGAGTTTTGAAAATTGACATCTCCTTGAATCAGACAAGATTTGCATACTCTGCGGAATACAGAGTTCAGAAACATAATCTCGCATCAGTCACATCGAATATCCACGCGAACCGTAAGACAGACCACAGACCCGGCAACGCAGCGTACAAATCAATCACTGCTACAGCGCAAGAATGACTGGAAAAATCGTCAAACGCGAAACAAGTGAGATGTTGTAGGCCGCCCAGAAAAAGCAGCAGGAATCGGACCCTACCCGGTTCCTGGAAAAGCTCCGGCATCACCACCATACGGCTTGGAACCATTCTCCTCTATATTTACTCCATAAATGTGGCACATCGCACCACCCCTTGATGACCCCCGCCTGCAAGGGGCCCCCCCAAGAACTTCATAGCAAAATTCCCTAAACTACAAGACAGAGTACAGTCACTACGTCCTCTTCAGAGAAAAGGAACCTACCGTTCCAAAATACCACATAGCGGCATTTCCAGCACTTCTCACTGAATTCAAAACAGATCTAAGTTTACGAAGTTAAACGCCTACTGCGAAACCGCCAAGCAAAATACGCGATCTCTAACAGCTAAGGCTGAAACGATGAGGGACGGCATACATACTTCTTCCCACACCAGGTGAAGCCATGCCGTGGCTAACAAATCCAGCACCAAGACCACAACAAAACAACCCATAAGCACCTATAATCGAGCCCACCAACCCACCACCCCCCACGCAGAAACCAAAAGAGCAAAAGCACGAAGCGTACCGTAAAAGCTTCCCCCCTCCTCATCTCCTCTACTTTCCTTAACCCTCCCTCCCATGCGGGACACTAACTACCACAATAGACCTACCTTTAACCAACCCAACCGCCGTCCCCGGAGGCGTACCGTAATACCACTCGTAAGACTGAACATTGACCCACAGTGTCAAAGCTTAATAGAAGGCCAACCCATTGCCACTACGCAAACTACACCCTCTGGCCCCTCCCTGTACCGCGGGGAAGAAAAGCCCCTTGCCCCTGCAGGAGGCGCCAAAATGGCATAAATCTGTGCACAGGACTAGTGAAATCAGATGAACTTTGACGATTGCCACATCCATTTAAGGTCTAGCGCAACAAACCTCCAGAACTAAAAAACCCTATAACCCTTCCCATGGTGCCAACTGACTGTTCCAGCCCCAAAAATACTACTCAATGGGACTGAATGGACACATATAAATTGTTGTGAACTCCTATAACTCGGTAAAATGTCAGTTTACACCAACGAATGGCCCACCACCCTATTCAGGTTACAGCCCCAGTTATAGATCAATACCCATACAATCCAACCCTATACCCCAATTAACATCCAAGTAGCGGAGCCAAAGAGCTCTATTTAAGATATATTCAGATAGGCTACCTGATATAATCATTGTCCAAGTCTAGCTAAGTGATTTCCCCCTATAGGAGAAATATATTATAACGGCTGTTTTTTTTTTCCTTATTACTATAAAAGTTGTTTTAGGGTTTCCAGCTTACACAAGTTAAAATGTGGAAATCATCTGTATGTAGTAATAGCATCTGTATCTGTATGTAATAGCTCTGTATCGGTATGTAATAGCAATCTGTATCTGTATGTATAGCATCTGTACTGTATGTAATAGCATCTGTATCTGTATGTATATCAATCTGTAGCTGTATGTAATAGCATCTGTATCTGTATGAAAGCATCTGTATCTGGTAATGTAACGAACACCCGCAATACCTAAACTGTTTGTAAACGAAATGTTTCTCGTATTTACATCATGACTAATATGTCCTATTTCGTCGCGCCCACATACCCCACGCTCTCAAAATGCTACATGGTACAGCCAGGAATCCTGTTAGGACATAGTATAACATAACTCAAAAGTTCCTAACATGGAACGTAAGGGGCTACAAACCACACAAACCAAACGCTCACGCAGTAAATGCGGCATCTAAAACAGCTACCTGCTGATATTATAATACTCTAAAGAGACCCATCTAACAGGGTACCAGCAAGAGCCCCCTCAAAAACATGGGTGGATGGGTCCTATCATCGCCGACTTTACATCAGGAATCTAGAGGAATTGGCAGTGATAATAGGCAATCGGTCCAATTCTAACTCCTGATGAGGCTCGACCACGGCACATACGTGTTCATAATATGCAAAGGTATTTAATAATCCTTGTGGTTGATAGCACTATATGTGCCATGCCACCCTCCATACACACGGCAAGAATGTTACAAACAGCTAAGAATATATGTACATCACACCCCTGGGTTTTCCCGGTGGTTTGCTGGGGAATTCAACTCTAGTTGCCCAAAATCTAACACTATACAAAATTCAACCCAGCTTACCTGGCAGCCCCGGCCAACCCAGGACACGCTTCGGACGTATGCTATATCCCTACAACTTAACTGTGTCTGGAGAGGCCAAATAACCCCCACACTCTGGGTATAACTCGTGTTTTCAACTACCTACAACACGCTGTCTAGAATTGATTTAATCTTTGTAATTCACAACTTCTTGCTGACGGTAGAAGACATAGGTTACTCCCCCAAGAGTCCTGTCGACCACTGCCCCATGTTTGGATGACGCTCAAATGGGGCCGACCTAAACAACCCATAAGTTGGAAACTAACCCCATACTGGCTCCACCTGATTCCAAAATGGGGGATCTAAACCTCAATGGGAAGAGTTTTGCCAAAATACACAAACACAATCAAACCCCATTATAGTCCTGTGGAAACCTTCAAAATCCACGCCACGTGGAATCTCCTCTCACCCCATTACCACATTAACACACCTCAGCACAGCCGAACAGAAGCCATTATCAGTCTCAACTCAACCGCAGCAAACACACACCTTTCAAACCGACCCGTCCCCCCGAAAACGCACAAACTGACACTACAAACAACAAAAATAAACCGACCAAATTATACTAGCAAAAACAACAAAAAAACTATACTTCCAATCATTTTTCGAATATACGAACTAGGGGTAAAAATGTGTAAATTCCTAGCTACCTAGCCCGCACGAACACAAACCCCCTACTAACATTTCCCTAACAATGAACTATGTCTAATATCGGGGACCAGAAAAATGTCAAATCTTTTCGCCAACATACTTCTTTAATCTATATATACAGCTACCACACAGCCAACTGAATAGACAGGGTTCCTACAGAACATCCCATTCGCCATCACTTTTTCCCACCAGACCGCAAACACCTAGAAGCACCCATTACAGAAACAGAATAAGACAAACTATATCCCAAATGTTCTAAAAACAAACACCAGGTACGGATGGTCCTCCCGACCGAATTTACTTCCCACTATATAGACTCTCCTAGCCGCCTAAGCTGCTAAACATTACTATAACACAATGTTTTGAAACCACATTGCACCTCTACCCCACTCAATGTCCGGACGCCCTATTACTCTACCTAAAACCCGATAAGACCCACCCGACTTGAAATCCTACGCCTATATCCGTACTACATGTAGACTTGGGGGAAAAAAATATTGGCCAAACTTCTATCACTCAGAATCAACACATGTAAGAAAACACACTATCCACCCCGACCAAGACTGGATTCATCCCCCCAATAAAACACCTCCCGTAACACCAGAAGCTTTTCCCTGAACCTGCAGACCAACATGAAGCGACGGCAAGCCGATGTGTAGTTTCCCTAGATGCAGCAAAGGCATTCGATCTGTGGAATGGACCTTCCTTTGGCCAGGTCCTCTGCAAATATGACATTGGCCCACACTTCTGCACTGCTCCGTATCTATACTCTACCCCTAAAAAAAGCAGTACTTGCCAATGTGGTATCAAACTCTTTCCCCTTACAAGGGTAAGACCAATGGCTTGCCCCCCTATCCCCCCTACGACGCACTGGTCATCGCAACCCGTGCAATCAACTAAGAAACGATAAAACTAGAATGCCTTAAAATAATATTGGCTCCCAAAAGGAATCATCAGTTTATACGCGACGACAATGCTGCTATATCTACCCGATCAGGAACCTCATTAAACAAAACCCTAGCCCTTATAAATGAATGGGACAATACTCCGGCCCTCACAATTAACTGGGATAAATCCCAAATTTCCCCAATAGATACCTTCCCCCCCCACCACTAAAGCTCGCACCATGTACTATCCCGAACAAACACAAAA
This sequence comes from Hymenochirus boettgeri, assembly GCA_019447015.1. Classification (NCBI taxonomy): domain Eukaryota; kingdom Metazoa; phylum Chordata; class Amphibia; order Anura; family Pipidae; genus Hymenochirus; species Hymenochirus boettgeri. Next base: position 52,395 of record JAACNH010000220.1, read on the forward strand.
AATATTGGGTTTACAAATCTCTCAAAAACCCCCGCAGACCTATTATAAATTAAACATTTTGACCATCATTACCACAACAACATACCAATTCAAAGAATGGAGCAAACTCCCTCTTGTAGTCACTGGAAGATCGAATCTCTAAAAATGATTCTCCTACCTAAAAACACTGTATGTCTTATGGCACGCCCCATATATGTCCCCATTGAAATACTTCAAACTGGAATCATTACTAAAATCATTTGTATGGGGCCTCAAAAAGACATAAGGTTAATGGGAAAGCCTCACAAGACCCCACTCACTCTGGAGGGCTAGCATCCCTGACTACAACCTATACTACCTAAAGCCATCCCAACTCTCCCATATGTATCATGGTACAACACGAACAACAGACGTCGCGTAATGATGGGATTAACCACACCATCACTATAAAACCCAGACCCCTATACTAATTGGCCAGAGTCAGAGGAGGACGGGCTACCCCCGCAAAAAAAAAAAAAAAAAAAAAAAAACAACAATCCTAACCCAATAGCCGGAAATATGGTAACCTAGCCCTTAAAAAATGACTCCCTAGTATCCACAAACAAACTCCACTATGGGAAAACAACAACCTTCCAGAATTCCTTACCATAAACCCCCAACCCACCCAGATGGTTCACTTCGGAATCACCAATATCCCATATTATACATTACAAACTCTGTGAAAACATTTGACCAACTCAAAGAATAATTTGCACACACCTTCCAAACCACATGTTCTTACTCGATAATCTCCAAATAGACATGCCCTCACGACCGCAATTCAAACACAACACGAGAAACTAATCACCAACCCACTGCTAAAAACTCTAAGTCAAAAAAACCCCAACCAACTAATTTCTACTATAATATATCAAGCTCTTCAAACCCCACTCGCACAACAACAGTCACAATCAAAATAACATGAAACACGATTTAGGTCCAATAACACTGACGATGGAACGAAATAATGGAGACCTTCAAAAATGTCTCAACCCAAGCCTCTGAGAAACTCAACACAAATCTACATAATAAACAAAGCCTAATCTTACCCCACAAATTTCCAAATATAAAGCGAAGCGCGGCCCAACTGCCCTAATGTCAAAACTTTTCTGGTACCTTTTTCCATAGGCTATGGACCTGCCCCCCATCCGGCATATTGGCCCCAGATAAGCAGTTCCCTTCATTACGAGATGGATCCCCTTGGGGCCTGGACCCCAAGTATGTCCTGCTAACGCTGTAGACTGCTACCGCCTGACAAATTCGCCAAAATATTTAGTAGAGAAGTATTATATATCGCTAGGAAGCACATAGCCAAGACAGGATCGGCCACTATCCCACCATCCAAACATGGGAAACAAACGAAATTAACAATCCCCTACAATTATAAAAATTTATGTACGCCCACAGGGGAGGCCCTCTTAATATGGTAAGATATGGAACTGTTGGTGAGACCTTCCCCCAACACAGGTATTTAATGGGGAGATGCGGTGTGAGATGACTCTGAATGTGACACATTCATTTAATTCCTCTACGATAAAAAACCTGTTCATAGACTACAAAGAAACCTTTAAACGCGAAAAGAAATTAAAATAAATATTATATAAATAACTAAAAAATGGTTTAGTGTGACACAATTGTTATTGAGTAAATTGTTATATTAGAAAAAAAAAAAAAACAAAGCCCCGATGTTTATGAGCTTTATAGAACTGTAAATCACAATGGAAAATATGCAAGCGACACAGAAAACGTTATACCATTTACAAAGCCTGTCGTCAAATGCCAAATACTGTATGTATGTATGTGATTATGTGTTGTTTTTTGGGGGGCTCTTCTTTCACTTAATAAGTTTTCCTCCTCAGGAGGGGAATAAAAAAAAAAAAAGACTTTACTCACACCTTTATAGTAATCGTTTACGCTTGAAGGGCAACTGGGCCTGCTCTGAACAAGTTAGGGTTAAATACAGAGGCTTGCAGTCTTTCCTTTAAAATGATCCATTAACAATTGAACAGTTGCTGGGCCTATTAATAATGCGGAAAAACTGACCACAACAGTTTTACTCTAGAGACTTGATCCAGGCTCCTTTTAAAGGGATTTATTTAACCCTCACTAATTTGGAGACCAGAGTTTGCCCATTAATAGTTACACGTAAAGTTCAAATTCACCCCCCCCCCCCCCCAAATGAAAAATGGCATAAGGGAATAACCCCTGTCACGAACGCAAGTTCGCTGTGCAACGTGATCTGACCAATCACTCGGTACTTCGCTCCACCCATGCCAATTTCTTCAAGGTTTGGCATGCCCGCAACCCTTCTTGCCTCTCATTGACTATGCACCACCGCCTGTCCCTGGCAGCTAAATGGTTAACACTACACATTCACTCCATCAACTAACTGGTTAATTACATCAGTCCCTCCCAAGCAGTCACAGAGTATTAGCATTACAAAAACTGCAACCACATCCATTCACCAACAACATATAAACTTATCAGAGGCTTACCTGTTTTCCTTTTTTAAGAGCAATCAAGCAAAACTTATTACATTTTCGATTTAATATTCCAAAAGTGGACAGTGCACATATACACAATAAATAAATTGTGTTATAAAAAATGACATACAATAGTACAAACAGTTATAATAAAATAAATTCACAGACCTACTCACTAGATGTCCTGTGTCCCGGGCAGAAGGAATATGATCCATACACATATAGCAGTCCCCAACATTATGAACAAAGTTAAAGGGGCTAGAGGATTTAAGCCCCTTGTTGAACCACCCCCTCCTGGGCTATGCATGATGTGAGAGTGTCCAGGAATGTGCCAGATTTATTACGACAGCCAAAAGCTCATTCCCCCTCAGTTAGGGAGCTTTCATATAATGTAGATATCTCATTGTATTGGGATATTGACCACATATTCCTCTCCAGATTAAATTAATCAATTTCTCCATACCAAACATGACCTTGTGTAATCCATATTTTTCTCAAGATATATAACTCGCCTTGGCAAGGGAATAAGGTCTCCATGTTGGGTTTCATATTAATGGCCTTCCTTTCCATTCACAAGTATAATATTGGTTTCTTTCTTCTGTTTTAACATAGTCCAATACCGAAATACAATTTAATTTTACATTAGGGCTGTCCTTAAATGACCTCTTATTACCCACCATAACCCCTAGCTGAGAGAATTGCAGCTACATGGTTCAGCCCCACCTTATATGGAAGAGAAGATCTGGTTCCGTGTTTTTCAATAACCCTAATATAACCTGGTGGACTGTTTCCAGGGTGGAATGGTATTTTTTTGATTATTCCTCTCAAGAACTAATACCATAGTAACAACACCATTCATTCCAAGCACTATACCTTTTCCTTTCTGACATCAACCCCCGAAAGCCCAAAACTGGTTAAAAACTGAAAGAGGTAAGGCTAACCTGAAATGCGGGCGATGTTCTGTTCCTGGTCTTCCAGTTAGCAGTGTAAGTCAATGTTTCTTTAGCAGGCCATTTAATGAGCATGGGTGACCTTTTAGAAGAGCTGGGAAAGGAGGCAGAAAGCATTTTGAGAAGAAGCTATCGCTTCTCACCAACTTTAGCCTAGAGATGTTATTTAGGGTTCATTTTTAAAAGTTACGTCAGAAGAACTTTTTATATAATTGGTCTAGACTTGTTTTGGAAAAATGACCAAGTTGCCCTTTATAAAACAAATGTATTTTTGCAAATGATATTCAATCTCAGCTTTCAGCTCTATGTTCTTTTATTAGGATCCTCCATATTTGTCTCATATAAAGGTAAGTCCCTCCCTCAAATATTAACAAATAGAAAAAGTCCTTATACACACTTAGATGTCAGTAAAGTTTATACATTGAATGAATCTACATGTAAACACTGTTTCCAATACTGGATTAATTGAAATGAAATGTTCATGATAAACAATCTGTACATTGTTACTGCTCTATCTTCGTCTTTCAGCTTTCTAAAACCTTTCCCTACTTCCCAGCCCATGTTCCGATTCTAGATTTTTAGATTAACCATGTGGGAAATGTTTACTTGGATTTATAATAAATCTATCACTGTTTACTTTGGGGGTTTTTATTCTTACAGAGAATTGTTCCATCTAGGACTCAGGAGAGTTTGTTCTCCAAAACTCCATCAAGTCCTGTAACACGAGAACATCAAGGTAAGAATTTAATAGTTCCCTATACACTGTATCCAGCCAATGTAAATATTATTCCCAAGTGATCAGATGGTTGGGGAAAATTTAATACAAAGATCCCTCCATCCTCATTATCAACAGACTGAGGAAACATAGGAAAAAGATTCACATTTTCATAATGTGGAAAACCCTTACTTCTAAGCAATGCCTTCTGGGAAACCAAAGAATTCACACTGGGAGAAACCTTTTACTTGACAGATGTGGGTGAATTTTCTCGAAAAACCAACTGAAAAAATCCACAACGATCCCTCAAGGGAAAAGCCCTTTTTTTGTTCAATGTACATAATGTAGTAAAAAAACCAACACTCATAGGCCTATTTTCAGGCACATCTGAGAATGCACTCATGGTAAAACCTTTCCCCTTGTACAGAATGTGATAAAAAATTTGCTACTCGCAAGGGCCTTTTCTTCACCAACCAACCCACAAACATGGACAGAACCTTCTTTCTTGTAAGATTGTGGTCAAAGTAATTCTTCACTCGGAGGACCACCTTCACTCCACCAGCAAAAACATTACAGGGGTGAGCTCTTTCCACTGTACAGAATGTGAATAAAAATTTCGTATAAAGCAAAACCCTTCTTTAACACCAAAGAATCCACACAGGCGTTAACCTTTCATGTTCTGAATGTGAAAAAATTTTAGTATAAGCAGTGTCTTCAGGTACCCTGCGAACCCATACAGGGAAAACCCTTTTTCAGTCACTATGTGAGAGAAAATTCATTAAAAAAAAGGCAACCTTAAAACACCAGTTAATCCACATAGGAGTGAAATGTTTGCCCTTGCACTGATGTGTGATAAAAATTCTATAACAAAAATTCCCTATTTTACATACCCCAAGCCTTCATTTCGGGGAGAAACCTTTCCCTGTGTACTGAATGGGGAAAACATTTCCTATCAAGAGCTATCTTCAGACACACCAACGTATCCACACAAGGGAGAAACTAATTTATATGTACAGAATGTTGGAAAGAAATTCTTTTCAAAGGAATCACCTGCACACACCCAACGAATTCACACCCAGGGGAGAACCCTTTTGCTTGTACGATGTGAATAGAGAAATTCTCTGCAACTATCCCTTCGAAGACACCAAAGTAACCCATGCATCGAGAAAACCTTTCTCTTGTACAGATGCGAGAAGAATTTTTCAAAACTGCCAACTCAAGATACACCACCGCATCCACCAGGGGAGAAACCATGCCACTCTTGTGCAGAATGTGGAAGGGATTTGCTTATAAGAAAAGTCTTCTCGATCACCAAAACCCCACAGTTGAAATTATTCAAAAACGGTGCAAATAATACATTAATGGTAATTGTCACAGTGTTTTCCCCAGTGAGCAGGTTTATTAACTTACAGACCGTCCTTTCACATGGGTATGCTGGGTGTTATGAATAAGCTGTGGATTGACAAACATGAGAGATATTTTTACTTATTACAGATTTATTCTATTAATACACTTTATATGATTAATCACCGTATCTGTTGCCTTGCCTTAGGATTCTGTTTACTGAGAAGGGACCAGACGTAATTATTTATAACCTACCCCTGTAGTGAATTTCTATGAGAGGAAACGGTAAGATTATAACCGTATAATCTTTCAGTTCCAGGAGGAGAAGAAATGAGCAGGCCACAAAGGTGTAGTTATAATAAATAATCACCCGCACTGTAAATTAAAGGATATTAGAAGTCCCCTTGGAGTTCCCGTGCCCTGTATAAAGGTACTCGCCGGCGGTCCTTGTGCTTTTCTTTGGTCACTGAACCTCCTCGGTGACTTCTAATTATCCTTATAATTTTACAGTTGGGAGCATTAATCACTATATTTTGTATTGGTTAATTTTCCAGACAAATGCAAGTCTACTGCTGTCGTGGATGGTTTTGGTCGGTGTGGAAAATGTCTAACGGTCTCATATTTTATTAGTCGATTCGGCCGTTGCCATTCAAATGATCTTTCATTTAATTATATGGAACTGTAAAGCGGAACGTGATATAATTTTATACCCAGTATCCAATAGAATCTTCCTTTAATTCTGTTAAATCTTTCATGTGTGTTATCCCACATTCTACCATCCTGGACATTGATTAAAGGAACATAACCCTTGTCTCAAATAAAACCAATGAACCGGTGCTAATTAAAAATTTTGGCCACACAGACTTTTAGAAATGAGCGGGCACGTCAATTGCGCCACGCTGAGGAGCCCTCATCGGAAGTAAAAAATCAATGAAAATTTTCATTAGAAAATGGGCTGGGCCCGGTTGTGCAGGGGGGGGGATTCCAATCTGAGTGCAGTGAGGTTTAATTGGGCTGCCCTTCTAAACCTGCTGCTCCTGAGTTATCTAGCAGGACATGGGCTGGATCAGGTTTGCTAAGTAAGTGAGCACTGGTGTATGTTTATATATTAGATAGAAACCCCAGTGGTCTGTGGCCACCATGTTATCGGTGCCATGTCCACATATACAAGTGGTCCTGTGGCAAAAAATGTTAGGTGAAAATGGGAAAAGAAAATATTAAAAGTGTAATGTGCAAAACATGTTATCAGTCAAGTGAAATGGGCCAGCCATGTTACCAAGTGTCCGTTCCCCAATGTTAATCAGCCGCCATTGGCCAGGCATGTTACCATGTCTGTGCCACCAGGTTTATCAGTGCCATGTTCCAGGCATGTTACCTGTTTCCGTGCCACCATGTTTAATCAGTGCCATGGGCCATGCCAATGTTACCAGTGTCTGTGCCACATGTTATCATGCATGGGCCCCGGCATGTTCCTGTGTCTGTGCCACCAGTTATCAGTGCCATGGGCCAGGCATGTTTACCAGTGTCTGTTGCCACCATGTTTATCAGTGCCATGGGGCAGGCATGTTTACCTGTGTCTTTCCACCATGTTTCTCAGTGGCATGGGCCGGCATGTTTACCTGTGCTGTGCCACCAATGTTAAATCAGTGCATGGGCCGCTGTTACCGTGTCCTGTGCCACCATGTTATCATGCCATGGGCCAGGCATGTTTCAACCTAGTGTCTGTGCCACCATGTTTATCAGTGCCATTGGGCCAGGCATGTTACCTGTGTCGTGCCACCATGTTATCAGTGCCATGGGCCAGGCTGTTACCATTGTTCGTGCCACCATGTTATCCAGTGCCATGGGCCCAGCATGTTACCTGTGTCTGTTCCACATGTTAGTCAGTGCCATGGGCCAGGCATGTTACCTGTTCGTGCCACCTTTATCAGTGGCCATGGGCCAGGCTTTCCAGTGTCGGGCCCCATGTATCAGTGCCAGTACCGTCCCTAATATTGTTGTCTACTGTCTCATCATCTATTCGCAGTCTCTATAGCAAAGGGTCATGTCTGGGGAGGGGAGTGTGGTTAGGCAGGGGGACACCATCCAAAATTTTTAGGGGTCCCACTGATTTCTATAAAGGTTTGGGAGACATGTCTGACACATTTAATTATGTTCTGCCTTGGCTGGAAAAATGTGTGTGGAAAAGCGCCATCTGTGTCTTTTCTCTGAGACCACCATACTCTGTGGGCTTCCTTCAAAGACGCCCCGACTGTCACAGTATGGAACAGCACAGCCAGTGTCTACAGTTGATTTTCAGCTTGGGCAGACTTTGTAGGATTCCAGAGCAGAACATGCATGGGGGTCTCAGAGTTAATAAGGCCTCAGTTCCTATCCAGGTGTTAGTCATCCCTCCAGTTCATTATCCATGTTAGTCTCCCTCCAGTTCATTATCCCATTGTTAGTCATCCTCCAGTTCATTACACCCAGTGTTAGTCTCCCTCTCAGTTCATTACCCAGTCGTTAGTCATCCCTCCAGTTCATACTCCATGTTATCATCCCTCCAGTTCATTACCCAGTGTTAGTCATCCTCTCAGTTCATAACTCAAAAAGTGTTAGTCCATCCTCCAGTTTCATACTCCGTGTTAGTCATCCCTCCAGTTCATTACCATGTTTAGTCATACCCTCCAGTTCATTCCCAGCGTTAGTCATCCCTCCATTTCATTACCAGTGTTTATCATCCCCCAGTTCATTCCCGTGTTAGTCTCCCTCAGTTCATTACCCAGTGTAGTCATCCCTCGTTCATTACCCAGTGTTATCATCCTCCAGTTCATTACCCAGTGTTAGTCATCCCCCTGTTCTTACCCGTGGTTAGTCATCCCTCCAGTTCATTACCCAGTGGTTAGTCATCCTCCAGTCATTCCACAACATACACATACCATTAAACGGTACACCCCACCGACGCGCCACCCATAACACCCAACATTAAAAAAACAACCAAATTAAAAAACCATTGCTACAACACCGAACTAACCATCACACCAGTGTTATTTCATTCATCATTTCATATTTATATATTCATATATATATCATATTTTCATCCATAAATAATCTATATCTTATATATTCATGTTATTCATAATTATTCATTTTCTTCATATTCATTTCATACATATTCATTCATTATTCATCATATATATATATTCATATATTCATTTCATTTCATATCTCATCATCATCTATCATGTCAATTTCATTCAATTCATTCATTCCTATATTTCTTGTCATTCATTCAATAATCATTTATTCATATAATTCAAAAAAAAAATAATTAAATATTCATTCAATCATATGATATTATCTAATCTGATAATATACATATATATTATAATAATTCATATTCCATCTAATTCATCAATATTAATCAATTTCATTCATCATATATAATCAATTCAATTTCAATCTTCAATTCCTCATATATTTCTCAATTCATATTCATATCATTCATTCTCATTCATACAATCAGTGTTCATTATTCATAATATCATATTCATTCATTATTCACATAAATATATAATTCATATTTCATATTCATTCATCATATCATATTTCATTTATTATCATCATATTATGCATATCATCATATCTCATTGATTCATGTATATAATCATTTCCTATTCAATATATATTATTCATCATATTCAATTATATATTATTCATTCCATAATATAAATTCTTCATAATTCCTATTCATTCACATTTCATCATATCATTCATATTCACATATAATCATATTCAAGCATATATATTGCGTCAATATTTATATTCAATATATTCATTCAATTTTCATATTCATATCATTATCATATATATTTAATAGCATATATATATCATCATCCCTCCATTTCATTATCCAGTGTTAGTCATCCCGCCAGTTCTTCCCATTGTTTTCATCCCTCCAGTTCATTACCCAAGTGTTAGTTCATCCTCCAGTTCATTACCCAGTGTTGTCATATCCTCCAAGTTTCATTAACCAGGGTTTTTTAGTCTCCCTCCTGTTCTTACCCAGTGTTAGTCATCCCTCCAGTTTCATTACCCATTGTTTAGTCATCCCCCAGTTCATTCCCCAGTGTTAGTCTCCTCCGTTCATTACCCAAAGTGTTAGTCTCCCTCCAGTTCATTACCCAGTGTTAGTCATCCCTCCAGTTCATTACCCAGTGTTTATCATCCCTCATTTACCATTACACACCGCAACGCTGTTAGTCCATCCCTCCAGTTCAGTTACCCAGTGTTAGTTCATCCCTCCAGTTCATTATCCAGTGGTTAATCATCCCTCCAGTTCATTCCCAGTGGTTAGTCATCCCTCCAGTTCATTACCCGTGTTAGTCATCCCCCCGTGTTCATTACCCGGTGTTAAGTCCATCCCCCCAGTTCATTACCCGTTGTTAAGTCATCCCTCCAGTTCATTACCCGGTGTTAGTCATCCCTCAGGTTCATTACCCGGTGTTAGTCATACAATCCCTCCAGTTCATTTACCCCACAGTGTTAGTCATCCCTCCAGTTCATTAGCCCTGTTAATCATCCCTCCATTCATTACCCATGTGTTAGTCATTCCCTCAGTTATTACCCCGTGTTATTCATCCCCCCCTTTTCCATTACCCGGTGTTAGTCATCCCCCCAGTTCATTCCCCGTGTTAGTCATATCCCTCCAGTTCATTTACCCATTTTGTCCATCCCTCCAGTTCATTACCCGGTTTTTAGTCATCCCGGGTCCTGTTCATTAAGGTACCGGGCGAGTTTGTTAGTCATGGCCTCCAGGTGTCAGGACCCAGTGTAGTCAGCCCTCGCTGTTCTTACCGCGTTTTACTGTTCATGCCCTCCCAGTTCATTATCCAGTGTTTCATCCCACCAGTTTCATTAAGTTCCTTATCCTATTGTTAGTCATCCCTCCAGGTCATTACCCCCCAGTGTAGTCATCCCCTCCAGTTCATTACCCAGTTGTTATCCATCCTCCAGTTCAATTCCCCATGTTAGTCATCCTCCGTTTTCCGTACCCAGTGTGTAGTCATCCCTCCAATTCATTAAGGCGCCAGTGTTTGATTCATCCCCCAGTTCATTAACCCAGGGGTTTTATTCTCCCTCCAGTTTTCATTGCCGTGTAATTCATCCCTCAGTTTCATTATCCATGTTAGTCATCCCTCCAGTTCATTACCCAGGTTAGGTCATATCCCTCCAGTTCATTATCCAGTGTTAGTCATCCCTCCAGTTCATAGCCATTGGTTTAGTCATCCCTCCAGTTCAATTATCCCGTGTTAGTCATCCCTCCAGTTCCATTACCCGGTGTTAGTCATCCCTCCAGTTTCATTACCCGGTGTTGTCATCCCTCCATTCATATCTCAGTGTTAGTCATCCCTCTATTCATTCCCAGTGTTGTCATATCCCGCCAGTTCATTACCCATGTTATTCATCCCTCCAGTTCAATTACCCAGTGTAAATCATCCTCCTGTTCATTACCCATGGTGTAGTCAATCCCTCCAGTTCATTACCAGTGTTATCTATCCTCCAGTTCATTACCCGTGTTTATCATATCCCTCCAGTTCATTACCCAGTGGTTAGTCATATCCCTTCCAGTTCATTACCCAGTGGTTAGTCATCTCCAGTTCATTATCCAGTGTTACTCATCCTCCTGTTTCATTAGCCAGTGTTAATCATCCCTCCAGTTCTTAATCCAATGTTAGTCATATCCTCCAGTTCATTACACAGTTTAGTCATCCCTCCAGTTTCATTATCCGTTGTTAGTCCCATCCCTCCGTTCATATCCGGTGTTCGTCCTCCCTCCAGTTCATTACCCGGTGTTAGTCATTCCCTCCAGTTCATTTACCCAGTGTTAGTCCCTATCGCTCCAGTTCATTATCCGTGTAGTCATCCCCTAGTTCATTACCCAGTGTTAGTCATCCCGCCAGTTCCATTACCCATTGTTCGTTCATCCCTCCAGTTTTTTTTCCCCCCATTACCCGGTGTTATCATCCCTCCAGTTCATTCCCAGTTAGTCATCCCTCCAGTTCATTACCCAGTGTTAGTCATCCCTCCAGTTCATCACCCAGTGTTATGTCATCCCTCCTGTTTCATTACCCAGTGTTGTCAATCCCTCCATTTTTCGTTACCCAGGTTAGTCATCCTCCAGTTCATTACCCAGTGTTATTCATCCCTCCAGTTCATTACCCAGTGTTAGTCATCCCTCTAGTTCTTATCCAGTGTGAGTCATCCCTCCAGTCCATTACCACGTGGTTAGTCATATCTCCCTCCAGTTCATTACCCGGTGTTAGGTCCTCCCCCTCTAGTTCATTACCCGTGTTTGTCATCCCTCTAGTTCTTACCCGGTTTTAGTCAGAACCTCTAGTTCATTACCCGTGTGTTAGTCATATCCCCCCCAGTTCATTACCCGGTGTTATTCATAATCCCCCCAGTTTCATTACCCGGGTTATTCATCTCTCCAGTTCAATTATCCAGTGTTCAGTCATCCCTCCATTTTCATTATCCCGTTGTTAGTCATCCTCCAGTTCATTACCCAGTGTTAGTCATCCCTCCAGTTTTCATTACCCAGTTTGTCATCCTCCAGTTCATTACCCAGTGTAAATCATCACTCACGGTGGACACCCATTATAGTACGATAAATCATGGGTGAGGCAAGATAGAGAAACGACCTCGCAAGAGGCAGGGAGGTTTCTTACCACGCACGGAGTTTATGCTAACACAGGTCACTACGTTCTGGGATACCCGGTTAGCGCCCTCCATTGCATGTACCCAGGTTAGTCATCCCTCCAAGTTATTCATTGAACCCAGGTAGGAGGGCTGTATTCACGCCGTCCAGTTCTTAATCGCGGGGGAGAAATAATGCCGGGGCAGGGGGGACGTGGACGTGTTAGATCAAGTCGAGGGGGGGCAACGCCGTCCACGTTACAGTAATGTAATCGACGAAGTGGTTAGTCCAGTGCCGCGTGGCACGGGAGGGTGTCAATATAGGAGCTACGCGCAGTAGTTAGTATTCTAAAAACCCTCCAGCCAGTTCATTACCCGCAGTGTTAGTCAGTTCCCTCCCATTTCATTACCCAGAATAGCTAAAAGAAGCAATAACCTCCTTTTCATTGAACCCCAGGTCAGGTAGGTACGCCAGGGGGGTGTTTAAGCCGCCCGAACCAGTTGAGTCATACACCAACACCACCAACCGGGACGGGCCCCATGTATAGTATCAAGTGGGGGGGATCGGGCCAGGTGAGGGAGAAAATCCTGTTTCAACAATGGGGAAAGGAGAAAAGGTGGGGGAAAGAAAAACGAAGGAAAAGGAGAGAAAATGACAGGGATAACACCAACCGAGGTCGTTGAGTTACGCGTCCGGCCAATATACGGCGAAAATAACTCCGCCCGTATTCCCTTAGGTCATTTCATAAAATTTAGTATTAACGGCCCCTCCCAGTTCATATCATGTACCAGACCCTAGCTACCGCCCATTGTTAGTCCACATCATGCCTTCTACCGTTATCCACTAGTCAACTCCCTCCGGGGAGAACCTTTCCCCTATGGTACGGTGTTGGACCCTTTGAGTAAGAGTGCGCAATAGGACTGGATAAGTCATCCCCTCCAGTTCATTCCCCAATGTTAGTCATCCCTCCAGTTCATTACCCAGTGTTAGTCTCCCTCCAGTTTCATTACCACCCCCATTGTTAATTCTCCCTCCAGTTCATTATCCTTTTTTAGTCAATCCCTCCCCTTTCATTACCCCGTGTTAGTCATATCACTCCCAGTTCAAGACCCCAACCCAGTGTTAAGTCAATATCCCTACCAGTTATTACCTCTTACCCATGTTAGGGGGAGGTCATATCCCTCAGTTTCATTACCTACCAGTGTTAGTCATCCCTCCAGTTTTTTCATTACCCATTTTATTCATTGTTCATCCCGCCAGGTTCATTACCCAGTGGTTAGTCATCCCTCTATTTTCATTATCCAGTGTTAGTCTTTAGTCAAATAATCCTCCATTCATTATCCAGTGTTTAGGTCCTCCCTCCAGTTCATTTACCCGGTGTTAGTCATCCCTCCTGTCATTAACCCAGTGTTAGTCAAAAAAAATCAATTATATCATAGTCATCCCGCCAGTTCCTTACCCCTTACCCAGTGTTAAGTCAAATCCTCCAGTTCATTACTTACTCCCTACCCCAATGTTGATCAAATAGTCAATAGGAGTCTCCCACCAGTTCATTACCCAGTGTTTTAGTCAATCCCTCCAGTTCATCACATTACCCAGTGTTTTAATTCTCCCTGCCCGGCGCTTGGTCTGACAGGTCCCGACGGACCTTGTCTTCTATGCGCATAGATCGCGCATGCGCATAGAAGACAAGGTCCGTCGGGCTCCTTTACCTCCCGTTCTTCAATAGAAATGGATTAAAAAAACTTACAAAAACCAGTGGAGATACCCTTTAACAAATGGATTCAAAAAACTTACAAAAACCAGTGGAGATACCCTTTAACAAGGGAAAGTGTCAGTGTTAGTGAAGGATCCTTCCCTTACATTACACTGTTTGTCTCTGATTTGTAGGATTTCTGTCAGCAGGTCCACTTACTGATAGGGGTAAGTTTAACCAATGAATAGGATTGTTTATTAAGGTGATAATGTAGGGTCTCTCCTTCATTCTATCCATGGATCCCCTTCTGTATCCTCTATACACAGCTCTCCCTATACAATGTTAACAAGGGAACCCACATCCCCTGTACTACATTCTCCACCGCTGGATACTGGGTAAGGGATGTTACCTTCCTCCCTGTACTGGTCGGTTGACTGATTGGAACATGAGTGACAGACTGGGAATCTCTGGGTCCCTTACATTACCCATCATCCCCTGTAACTACATCTCCAGCCTGGACTATCGGGTAAGGGATTACCTCCTCTCTGTACTCGTTCTGTGGGACTGAGGGACCAAGTGACAGACTGGAATCTGTGTCCCATGACATTACCCATCATCCCCTGTACTACATCTCCATCACTGACTACTGGGTAAGGGATTCTATCCCGTTTTCTTCCTCCCTTTCCTCCCTGTACAGCTGTGACTGAGGGACCAAGTGACCAGACTGGGAATCTGTTCCGACCATTAACCCCATCTTCCCCTGACTACATCTCACAGCCGACTACCTGGGTAGGGATTTACCTTCCTCCCTGTACTGTCTGTGGACGGAGGGACCAAGTGACAGACTTGGAATCTGTGTCCCGACATTCCCCATCATCCCCTGTACTACAACTCCAGCCCTGGCTACTGTGAGTTACTGGATTTACTTTCCTCCCTTTACGTCTTTGAGACTGAGGGCCATGACAGACTGGAACGTGTCCCCTGACATTAACCATCATCCCCTGTACTACTCTCCATCTTGTATGACTACTGGGTAAGGGATTTAACCTTCCTCCCTGGGGGTAAAACTGTCTGTGGGACTGAGGACCAAAGTGACGACTGGGAATCTGTGTCCTGACATTACCCATCATCCCCTGTACTAATCTCACTGGACACTGGGTAAGGGATTTATTCCTTCCTCCCTGTACTGTCTGGTGGACTGAGGACCAAGTGAGGCGACTTGGGGAATCTGTGTCCTGACTTACTACACATCAGTCCCCTGTACTACATCTCCTCGCTGGACTACTGGTAAGGATTTATCCTTCCCCCTGTATCTGTCGCTGTGTGGACTGAGGACCAAGTGACACTGGAATCTGTGTCCCCTGACATCGACCATCATCCCCTTTATACTAGCCTGGAGTAAGGGATTTACCTGTTACCTCCCCTGTTACTGTCTGTCTTTGGGACTGAGGGACCAAGTGAGGATGAGGAATCTGTGTCCCGTGAAACCTACCCACATCCCCTGGCTACATCTCCAGCCTGGACTACTGGGTAAAGGGCATTTAATCCGTCCCTCCTGTACGGTCTTGGGACTGAGGACAAGTGACAGGACTGGGAATCTGTGTTCCCTGACATTACCCTCATCATCATCTCCCCTATATATGATATTACATACATCTTCCAGCGACTATCTGTTACCATCGGATTTACCTCCCATGCTGTCTTTACCATGCATTGTCTATCTGTGTCCTGCATACCTCATCCCAGCTGTACTAACACTCCAGCCTTGGACTAGCGGGGTAATGGGAATTTTACCTTCCCTCCCTGTACGGTCTGTGGGACTGAGGGACCAAGTGAAGACGGTGATCTGTTCCCTGACATTACCCATCACTCCCCCTGTACTACATCTCCGCGGTACTGGGTAGATTTCCTCCTCCATTTACTTCTTGCGGCCAATAGACTTACTCTGTTCGACATCACTCTGTCTCTGGTAAGGATTGTACCTTCCCCGTAGTCGGACCCATTGACAGACTGGAATCCTGTGTCCCTGACATTACGCATTCCATGTAGAGCTTGGCTAGATCACGCACTCTGCATGGAATCCTTGGACTAGACATGACCATAATGTCAGTAGTAAACCCTTATATTTTAGAACCATATGTCCGTATTAGTTCTGTTGCATTCATGTTATAACTTTAATTTTTTTTCCATTTTTACTTTACTTTTGTTGTATTTTTTTAACTTGCGGCCTGGGGTGGGGGTTAGTTTTGTGGATATATGCTGCCGCTCCTTATATTTGTAATGTGGTATGCTGTGGTTCCTGCTGACCTGATTGGCTCTCCCCTCCCTCTGCTGCAACAACTTGGTCAGACCCGACCCCTTTATGTTCTTAGTGTTAAACCCCGGAAGGGAGAGGACGGACTCTAAAGTGAAAATTAAATTGAACTTTGGAAGTTTTGTTGACCAGATCCAATGTACAGGCTTTCGTCTGCAGTTTCCTCACACCTTCTGGCTGCCTTCAGAGTGAGACCTGTCCTATAGGCTGTTTGGCTATACCTGTCATCTGCCTTAATTGCTGCTTAGTTTTCTCGCAACATTAGCAATCAGACTCAGAGAGATATAATTTACAACTGTTCACAATATTGTTGGTCATGGGTGAATAATTATAATATCATAGTACTAATCAGTTTTGGCCTTGGGAATTCACACAGATGTCCAAAATACCAGGTGTGTTTAAAGGGCATGTCCACCCCCAAAACTATAATCCCCCCAACTACTGGGCCCCCATCATGAGTGTAGTTTAATCCTTACCCCCACATCCAGCTTCCATCTGGTTCTCCTGTAGTCCCCCCCCAAAGTCCAAAAAACTGACCACCAGGAGGCTAGCAGCTCTCCTGCTACCCTGGCCTCTCCTGGGCCGGAGATTCTGCCATGCGTACTGCAGCCCTTCTCCCCCTCCCTCTCCCTCCCCGTCTCTATTCCCTCCCCCTAGCGTAATCCCCTTTAACAGCCTTCCCCCATAGTCCCCCACCCCAACCGCATCTTTTTATTTTTATAAGCTCCCCAATGTTTTACTTACCTCTCCGCTTTCCTACGCGAAGTGAGCTGCCGGCAGCCGCGTCCGTGGGCTGCCGCTCAGCCATCACATACGCGGCTGCCGGTTCCCCGCCCCCTCTGTTGCATTTCCTCGCAAGCAAGGGCCGGGAGCGCAGCGAACGAAAGAGGGGAGTAAGTAGAATTTGGGGGCTTTCTGAAATTAAAAGTTACGCGTTTGGGGCTGGGGACCAGGTGGAAACAACATATCAAATTAATTTTAGGTGGTACATAGCCTTTAATGGGATCTATTATTTTTTTTGTCATTGAATTTGTGCAGAGGCTATTCAGATTGCAGTGACTTTGGCCAGGTATCTGTCTGTCTGTCGATAGATAGATAGATAGATAGATACAGACCGATAGATATAGATAGATTGATTGATAGATAACAGAGATGATAGATACAGAAAGATAGATGATAGATAGATACAGACAATTAGATAATAGATAGACAGACATATAGATAAACAGAGATAGACCCATAAATGGATATACAAGACAGTTTAGATGGATAGACAGACAGATAATGTAGACAGACAGATAATGGATATGACAGAGAAATGGATAGACTAGGATAGAGAAACAAGACAGACATAGATGTGATAGCAGACAGACAGTACATACCGAGATAGATGGATAGATACAGACAGACAGTAGATGGATAGACAGACGATAGATGGATAGAACGACAATAGATGGATAGCAACATATCAGATGGAGGGACTAACAGTACGATGTGGATAGACAGACCAGATCGATGGATATACAGACAGATAGATGGTCAGACAGATAGAAGGGACTAACAGATAGATGATCGACAGATCGATGGTAGACATATGGTACAGACGATAGATGGATAGACAGAACATATAGATGGATAGACGACAGACAGGATAGATTATACAGATAAGATAGACAACAGATAGATGTCAGTGTCTATCTTATCTTTCTCTGTATCCTTATTAACCTGTATGCATGACTAACAACATTTTTCTTTCATTCTTTTATATATTGTGTTTTAAACATGTTGAGTATGCAGTTTTCTCAATTGAATTGAATATGGTTTCCTTTGTTTAAATGCCAAATAATTCACCTCCACATTGTTTCCAATGGACCCTAGCAGTCAGTACCTCGGGTGAGGATCTAAACCAAAAAAAACATGTTCCTCCTCCACTAGGTTTGTCTGCTATCTTCTGTAACTATTTAAAATTTGGCTTTTGGCCTCTAGGTTTTTCCCACTTCCGCCTTAGCGATCCGGCCAATGAGCAGGCAGGCTTCTACAAAACGTCTTCCCATTTGCTGAATCACACGACAGAATGGAGGGTGGACAAAGCAAACTTTGACTATTACCAAAGTTTTAGCAGACTAACCATTGGTGATGACCATGGGAGGAGTTGTTTGGGTGCGTGGGGCCACGATTCCTAGTTACGCCCCTGAGTAAGAGCACAATGTGACCACGTAGTGTGTAGTAAATGTGATAGAATGCATTTTTGCTCAGGTAAATATAGCGAAATATTGTGACTGTGTGATTCCAGCTTTAATAACCAGATCGGGATTCTAATTGTAAGTAACAGTCTGTGGGCGATTCCTGGATTTCCGCTGTGTGTCCTTATGGACGACTAGGGACTAATTCTATGACCAGTGTGTTACCAAAAGAATCCTGGTGATTTCGAAGTTACTCCTTGTGTAACATGATATTGTATTAAGTGAATCTCCACTCATGATATTGACTTTGGGAATCCAGTTCCTATTGACGAAAATGGCAGGTAAAGGAGCTGTCCTTGACCTTCTGTTCTTCAATAGACAAACAGGTAGCCAGAGAGAAGTAAGAAACTTACCCCCCCCCCCCCCACTCTCGCTCCTCCGAGATCTTAGCCTTGACGGTCCCAACAGACCTTGTTTCACTAGCGATAGCGCTATCTATATGCTCATAGAAAGACAAGGTCCATCGACATGTCAGACTAAGCGGCCGGGGAGCGAACGAGCGGGTAATATATTCTGTAACTGATGCAGGCTTCCATGTTATTGCTGGGCCAACTTACAAAAATTCCTTGCCCCCTTGAGACCCTCTATACGATTGCTCCACACCAATGAGTTCCCTGATAAAACGTCAGGTAACAACATCTTAGAAGTCTTATTCCATAACAGAGTACATTACTGACAGCCTTGGAACAATTCAAAATACTCATGTGTTATTTTACTGCGGAATGTGGGGGGGGGGGGTTGCTTTGTTCCTTCTAGTTACAGTTTAATGAATGTACCTTAATTATTTTTCCTAGTAGCGTGTGGCGCAACTTAAATAACCATGTTTTTAGAACACACAGGTCCACAGTCAAGCTTACTAAAAGGACTTTACAAAACTGAGTTTTACTCCTTTTTTTTTTTGTTTTCCATCATTTCTTGTCCTATAAACATCTTACGCCCCCATTATTTCCAGCAGAATATAGTGGTATAAACTTTTCCAAAACAGCCTGAAATGAAAAGTTACCACCTGGTGCAGTACTTCACTCCACCCTCCCAATATATATAAGATAGCATGCAGCACAAAGAACTGTTTCTGCCAGCTTCCTGAGTGATTTAGCACTATCTTAAAAGGGCATGTACACACCAAAGCTAATTCGAATTAAGCTTGTTTTTTACGGTGATAATTTGTATGGTTCTCTCCTTTATTCTATCCATGGAGCCCCCTGTGTACCTCTATACACAGCTCCTCCCTGATACAATGTTAAGTGTAATCCCACTGTTTTTTGTAAAGTTTTTTGAATCCATTTCTATTTGAAATACCGGGAGGTAAGGAGCTTGTGCCTTACCTTCCGTTCTCATAGAACACACAGGAGCCAGGAAGAGACGGTAAAAACTTCCCGCTCACGTCGCTCCCCCGGGGGCGCTTGGTCATGACAGGGATCCTACGGCCTTGTTCTTCTCATGCGCATAGATCGCGCATCGTCAATAAAACAATCCGTCGGCTCCTTTAACCTCCCTTTCTTCAATATACAATGGATTCAAAAAACTTCAAAAACCATGATGATACCCTTTAACACTGGGAAAGTGTTCAGTGTTTAGTGAAGGATCCTTCCCTTACTTACACTTTTGTCTCTGATTGTAGATTTCTGGACATTAACCACAGTAAAGGACCAGAAATAAATTAGAAGGAGGAAGACCAGAATCTACTGAATCTTGACCCATGGAAAGTTCATCTGGTCCACTTACTGATAGGGGTAAGTTTAACCAATGATAGGGTTTGTTTATTAGTGATAAGTAGGGTCTCTCCTTCATTCTATCCATGGACCCCCCTCTGTATCCTCTATACTACACAGCTCCCCTATACAATGTTAACAGGGAACGTGTCAGTGTAGTGAAGGATCCCTTCCCCTTACATTACACTGTTTGTCTCTGATTTGTAGGATTTCTGGACATTAAACCAAAAGGACAGAATAAAATTAGAGGAGGAAGAACCGAACTACTGACACTGGACCCAATGGAAATCTCAGCAGTCCACTTACTGATAGGGGTAAGTTTAACCAATGAATAGGGTGTGTTATTAATGGTGATAATGTAAGGGTCTCTCCTTCATTCTATCCATGGAGCCCCCTCTGTATCCTCAACAAAGCTCTCCCTATACAATGTTAACAGGGGAAAGTGTCAGTGTTGTGAAGGATCCTTCCCCTTACATTACACTGTTTGTCTCTGATTTTGTAGGATTTTCTGGCATTAAACCAGAAAGGACGATAAAACTTAGAGGAGGAAGAACCAGAATCTACTGATCATCTGGACCCAATGAAAGCTCAGCAGGTCCACTTACTGATAGGGGTAGTTAAACCAATGAATAGGGTTGGGTTATTAGGTGAATAATGTAGGGTCCTCTCCTTGACTTCTATCCATGGATCCCCCTCTGTATCCTCTATACACGACTCTCCCTATACAATGTTACAAGGGAAAGTGTCAGTGTTAGTGAAGGATCCTTCCCCTTACATTACACTGTTTGTCTCTGATTTTGTAGGATTTTTCTGGACATTAACCACAAGGACAGAAATAAAATTAGAGGAGGAAGAACCAAATCTACTGATCATCTGGACCCAATGGAAATTTCAGCAGTCCACTACTGATAGGGGTAAGTTTAACCAATTGAATAGGGTTTGGTTATTAAGGTGATAATGTAGGGTCTCTCCTTGCATTCTAATCCATGATGCCCCCTCCTGTATCCTCTATACACAGCGCTCCCTATACAATGTTAACAAGGGAAATGTCAGTGTTAGTGAAGGGATCCTTCCCCTTAAATTACACTGTTTGTCCTCTGATTTGTAGGATTTCTGGCATTAAACCAGAAAGGACAGAAATAAATTAGAGGAGGAAGAACCAGAATCGCACTGATCATCTGGACCCAATGGAAAGCTTCAGCAGGTCCACTTACTGATAGGGGTAAGTTTAACCAATGAATAGGGTTGGTTAGTAGGTGATAATGTAGGGTTCATCCTTCATTCTATCCATGGAGTCCCCTCTCTTTCCTCTATACACGCTCTCCCTATACAATGTAAAACAGGGAAGTGTCGTGTTTTTTAGTGAAGTCTGCCCCTTACATTCACACTGTTTGTCTCTGATTTATAGGATTTCTGGACTTAAACCAGAAAGGCAGAACTAAAATTAGAGGAGGAAACCAGTAATCTACTGATCATCTGGACCAATGGAAGCTCAGCAGGTCCACTTACTGATAGGGGTAAGTTTAAACCCATGATAAGGGTTTGGTTTATTAAGGTGATAATTAGGTCTCTCCTCATTCTATCCATGGATCCCTTCTGATCCTCTATACAGCATGCTCTCCCCTATACAACTGTTAACAAGGGAAAGTGTCAGTGTTAGTGAGGATCTTTCCCCTTACATTACACTTTTTGTCTCTGTTGTAGGATTTCTTTCGGACTTAAACCAGGAAAGACAGAAATAAATTAGAGGAGGAGAACCGAATCTACTGATCATCTGGACCCAATGTAAAGTCAGCCAGGTCCCTTACTGTCAGGGGTAGTTTAAC
>JAACNH010000220.1:74533-190369 GCA_019447015.1 Hymenochirus boettgeri
TCCTTCCCTTACATTACACTGTTTGTCTCTGATTTGTAGGATTTCTGGACATTAAACCAGAAAGGACAGAAATAAAATTAGAGGAGGAAGAACCAGAATCTACTGATCATCTGGACCCAATGGAAAGTTCAGCAGGTCCACTTACTGATAGGGGTAAGTTTAACCAATGAATAGGGTTGGTTATTAAGGTGATAATGTAGGGTCTCTCCTTCATTCTATCCATGGAGGGAGCCCCCTCTGTATCCTCTCTACACAGCTTCCCTATACAATTTAACAGGAAAGTGTCAGTGTGAGTGAAGGATCCTTCCCCTTACATTACACTGTTGTCTCTGAGTTGTAGGATTTTCTGACATTAAACCATAAAGGAACAGAAATCACTTAGAGGGAGGAAGAACCAGAATCTACGATCATCTGGAGACACAATGGAAGCTCAGCAGGTCCACTTTACTGATAGGGGTCAGTTTAACCAATGAATAGGGTTGGTTTTTAAGTGATAATGTAGGGCTCTCCTGCCTTTCTATCCCATGGTCCCCCTCTGTATCCTCTATACACAGCTCTCCCGTATACAATGTTAACATGGGACGTGTCAGTGTTAGTAAGGATCCTTCCCTTACATTCCACTTTTGTTCTCTGATTTGTAGGCTTTTCTGGACATTAACCAGAAGACAGAAATAAAATTAGATGAGGACAAACCATAATCGACTGATCATCTGGACCCCATGGAAAGCTTCAGCAGTCCACTTACTGATAGGGGTAAGTTTAACCAATTAATAGGGTTGTTTATTTGTGATATGTGGGTCTCTCCTTGCTTCTAATCCATGAATCCCCTTCTGTATCCTCTATACACAGCTCTCCCTATACAATGTTAACAAGAAGGTCATGTAGTGAAGGATTTTCCCCTTACATTACAACTGTTTGTCCTCTGGATTTGTAGGAATTTCTGACCTAATATCCTAGAAAAGGACAGAAATAAAAATTAAGAGGGGAAGAAACCAGAAGCTACTTGATCATCTGGCCCCAATTGAAAGCCTCAGCGAGGTCCACTTACTGATAGAGGGGTAAGTTTAACCAATGAATAGGTTTGTCAATATTAAAGGGTCAATTGAATGTTCGCCTACAAGTGGCCCTCTATTTAATAGCTCTCTCACTCTCATCCTGATTACACCCTGTGTGTTTGGGTAGAGGACACAGTTACTTTTTTATTCCTTTTCACATCTATGATTGATCATTTCTAGAAGTTTTTTTTTTCTTTATTATTTTTGTAACTTTTTAACTATATTTACTCATTTAAAACAGAACTTGCGCCATACAAGACATGTTCACTAGTCTCACTTCCCTTACATCTTTCTCCCCACAACCAATCAATGTCTTTAAACCTTGTTCATTTTTTGCTTTCTTTGTAACTAGAGATTAAGGGCAGTCTAGCATCAAATGACAAATTATACATAGGTAAATCACCCCCACAAACCAAACCTAAACTGTAATGGTTTGAAACTGTAAATTTCAGAGTCTAACCCTCCATCCTGGGGGGACACTGTCCTTTTGCCCCAATTTCAGCTCACTCATCATTCCCCGGTATTTACCGTCCCCATAAATGAGCACATCCCCAAACTCAGCCCTTGCCAACTGCATATGAAGCTGACTGCACTTCCCGGCGCTGCTGAGAATTTGGTGGCTTATAGTGTCAACAGCCGTTTCCTCGCCTCCACTTTACACCATACATCATATCGCCAGTTATCACTTCTTTTAAAATTTGACTTCAATTCTTTTGTAACATATACAACCTACTCCCCCCCCCCTTCTCCCTTTTTTTCTCTGTCCTGCCTAAACAGGCATATCCTTCTAAGTTTAAGCCCATCATAGAACTGTTCACAACACGTTTCTACTATACCTATTACATCATACTTTTCATTCATGCCAAATTCCATTCACCCATTTTGTCAGCCGGCTTCCGCATTTGCAAACATACTTTAGATTATGATCCTGTATTTTTATTCATACACTTAATACACAGCCTCCCTATCCTATGCTAGCCCCACCCCCCTTTCCACCCACCACTTGGCCATCTATCACCCTGCTTCCTCCTGGGCTCTTCTCCGTTGAACTGCTACACCCTCCCCCCCCAAACCCTAGTTTAAAATCTCTTTCCAACCCTCAGCCATCTTTCTACCTACAAACAGCTGCACCGCATCAGTGAGGGCAACCCTTCCTACTCAAGAGAGCCTGTAGCGACAGCAAAGTCTGCCCTTCTCATAACCCCAAACCCATCCTCTTACAACCCCCTCTTAGCCACACGTTTTAATGCCCCTAAGCTCCCCTGTCTCCCTGGCTTAGCATGTGGGGTGCTTTGGTATAATTTCTGAAATCACTACCCTGGAGGTCCTTTTGCTTTTACCGTTGCCCCCTAGTTTTCTCGGAAAATCATGTTTAATGACCTTCCCTTCTCCTCTAGCTTTGTCATTGGCACCAATGTAAACCAGACCGCGGGTCACACCCCGCCCACCCAATACCTATCTAACAGTCTACACGATCCCACCACATGCCGAACCCTAGCCCCAGGCAGGCAAAACACAGTTCTGCAGTAAGGTCCTTGGCTTGCAGATTATGACCCTACTAACCTTCCTTATAATGGAGTCTCCCCTATCATAACCACCTGCCTAGCATTCCTGATCCTACGTCATCCTCCCCTAGTAATAGAGATGCCAGTCCCTTGGGTGCTCAAGGGACTAGCCCGCTCCATACATGGTAAATTCCAAGCTTCTGTCCTCCCTGCCTTCATCACCTAAGCACAGCAACATCTTTGGGGTGGGGCCAGCTGTGGAAGAGCAACCATACCTTTCCATCAATCAATCTTTAAGATGCCTGCCTACAGACATCCCGTTGGTGTTGCGAACCAGGTTCTGGAGGTTTTTATTAAGTTGAATTTCTATGTACGTTGAAACAGGTACATATACCTATTAAATGCACAGAATAGATGTTTGCAAAGGCAGGGGCGGATGGCTTTGCTATCAACAGGTTTTTTAACAGCTTGCTTTCTGGTAAAGGGGAGTGTTGGCTGCCCATCACATAGTGGTGGGTAGCTAACCACTGGTGTACCTCCTTCCCCTTGTACCCTCCTGTTCAGATCCCCTCCTGTACCCACATTAAATCTTCAGGTGTTAGCTCGAGTCCTTTTATTCCCTGCCCAAGCATAGTATAGTATAGTATGGTGGTTAAATAAGAAATATGTCCAGTCCCAACCAACTAGCAATACTCAGTCTGTCTGACTGTTTGATCTAGAAAGGCAAAAACAAAACCAGCAGAAAAATTTCTTTCTGACTCCAAGTGACATCGAATATCCCTGGATGATCTTTTTCCTTTAAACGCGTTTTTTTGGGGGTTTTGAAAAAGACTTTACTCAGAGGGGCGTGGCCGACATGGCGTGAAGTCATGTAGCATAATCAGCAGGTCCACTTACTGATAGGGGTAAGTTTAACCAATGAATAGGTTTGTCAATATTAAAGGGTAACTGAATGGTCTCCATACAAGTGCCCTCTATTTAAAAGAGCTCTCTCCTGTAATACACACTGTGTGTTGGGTAGGGACACAGTTACTTTTTTATTCCTTTTCACATCTATGAATTGATCATTTCTGAGTTTTTTATTTTTCTTTATTTTGTACTTTTAAATATATTTACTATTTTAACAGAACTTGCAGCCATTAAAAGACATGTTCACTATTCTCACTTCCCTTACATCTTTCTCCAACCTTCAATGTCTTTTACCTTGTTCATTTTTTTGCTTTTATTTGTAACTAGTAGATTTAAAGGGCAAGTCTAGCCATCAAATGAAAAATTATACATAGGTAAATCACCCCCCAAACCCCTAAACTGTAATGGTTTGAAATCTGTAATATTTAAGTCTAACCTTACATCCTGCACACTGTCCTGTTGCCCCAATTTCCACTCCACTAATCAATGTCAGGGTAATTAAAGTCCCCCATAATGAGCACACTCCCCAAACTCAGCCCTTGCCAACTGCATATGAAGCTGACTCACTTCCTCCCTGCTAGAATTTGGTGGCTTATAGCAGACAGCCGTTTCCTGCCTCCACTTTAACATCCATATCGCCAGTTATCACTTCTTTTAAATTTGACTTCAATTCTTTTTTAACATATACACATACTCCTCCCCCTTTCCTTTTTTCTCTGTCCTGCCTAAACAAGGCATATCCTTCTAAATTTACAGCCCAGTCATGAGAACTGTTCAACCACGTTTCTACTATACCTATTACATCATACTTTTCATTCAATGCCATAATTTCCAGTTCACCCATTTTGTCAGCCAGGCTTCTCGCATTTGCAAACATACATTTTAGATTATGATCCTGTAATTTATTCATACACTTTAATACACATGCCTCCCTATCCCCTATGCTAGCCCCACCCCCCTTTCCACCCACCACTGGCCTATCTACACCCTGCTTTCCTCCTGGGCTATCTATCCCAGTGAGACTGCTAACACCCTCCCCCCCCAAACCTAGTTTAAAATCTCTTCCAACCCTCTAGCCATCTTCTATCCTAATACAGCTGCACCGCCATCAGTGAGGTGCAACCCATTCCTACTAAAGAGCCTGTAGCCGACAGCAAAGTCTGCCCAGTTCTCAATAAACCCAAACCCCATCTCCTTACACCACCCTCTTAGCCACGTTTTAATGCTCCTAAGCTCCCGCTGTCTCCCTGGCTTAGCATGTGGCTTTGGTAGTATTTCTGAAATCACTACCCTGGAGGTCCTTGCTTTTAACTTGGCCCCTAGTTCTCGGAAATCATGTTTAAGGACCTTCCCTTCTCCTCTAGCTTTGTCATTGGCACCAATGTAAACCAAGACCGCCGGGTCACACCCGGCCCCACCCAATAATCTGTCTACACGATCCACCACATGCCGAACCCTAGCACCAGGCAGGCAAAACACAGTTCTGCATGTAAGGTCTTGGCTGCAGATTACCCTATCTACCTTCCTTATAATGGAGTCCCCCTATCACTACCACCTGCCTAGCATTCCTGATCCTAAGTTCATCCTCCCTAGTAATAGAGATGCCAGTCCCTTGGGTGCTCAAGGGACTAGCCCGCTCCATACATGGTAATTTCAAGCTGTCCTCCTGCACTTCATCACCTAAGGCAGCAAATCTGTTGGGGTGGGCAAGCTGGGAAGAAGCAACCCTACCTTTCCATCAATCAATCTTTAATGCCTGACCTACAGACAGTCCGTTGGGTTGCGAACCAGGTTCTGGAGGTTTCTTATTAAGTTGAATTTCTATGTACGTTGAAACAGGTACATATACCTATTAAATGCAACAGATAGATGTTTGCAGCAGGGGCGGATGGCTTTGCTATCACATGTTTTTAACAGCTGCTTCTGGTAAAGGGGAGTGTTGGCTGCCCATCACATAGTGGTGGGTAGCTAACCACTGGTGTACCTCCTATCTGTACCCTCCTGCAGATCCCCATCCTGTACCCACATTAAATCTTCAGTTACCAGTCCTTTATCCCTGTCCCAAGCATAGTATAGTATAGTATGGTGGTTAAATAAAGAAATATGTCCAGTCCAACCAACTCAGCAATACTCATGTTCCTGTCTGACTGTTGATCTAGAAGAAGGCAAAAAAAAAAAACCAGCAGGAAAAAATTTCTTTCTGACTCCAAGTGACAATCGGAAATATCCCTGGATGATCCATTTTCACTTTAACGGCTTGTTAAAAAGACTTTACTCAGGGGCGTGGCCTGACATGGCGTGAAGCAGGTAGCATAATAGCTCAGCTCTGCTCACACCTTGAATCCTGCACAAATCCTTAGGGGAAAAAACACCCTGTCCAACACCCCAAGGACTGGGGAACGCCTCAACACACCGGCAAACAACCCTCCACAAAAATCCCACTGCCCGAAGTGCGTAAACGGAGCACCTGGGCCTACCCCGTACTCACAGCCCATCCTGCCGTACCTGAGGGGACGACCACGGACCGGCCTGACGGGCTACATCCCAAGCCCCGCAGAGAAACCAAGCAGCAGAGAGACAGCCCGAACCGACCCGTGCGGGCTCACGTGGCAGGGAGCTCCTGCACACCGGAGGACGGTGCCGCGCCCGGGCTGAGGGACCGACCCCAACCAAACACCGCGTGGCGGACCTCTCAAAGACCCGCTTCCTCCTACCACCCCTGATGGCCGAGCGACCTCCAGCAGAGCCTTCACGACAAGGTAGGCCTGAAAGCATTCCCCCCGACTGACGGCCGCCCGGCGCTGAGACGCGGGAGGCCTACCTCTGGGCCTTGTGCGCAGCGGGCCCTGACTGACGACCCGGCTGCAACTGAAGCAATACCATAACCCCTGCACACTGAACCAACTCCAGCAGGTCCCGCGAGATAAGATGGACCAGCCAAACCTTTTCTAAAAAACTTTTGCCCAGTGCCCACACACATAGAGCTTGTGGTCGGGCCCCCCAGGTGGAGTGCCAGGGACCCTGACCTATTAAACACCGCAAAGGTAGCTGACAGCGCGGTGACCAGACTCCGAGAAAATACAAGAAAATACGCAAAAAGTCTCCATCTCTTACCTTTGCGCACCGCTGCCCTGAGACACAACCTCTCAGCCCCAAGTAGACAAAGAAAACAGACACACCCACCCCCACTGGCAACCTCACCACCCCAGCAGGACACCACAACACTGGCATAAACCAATTAACTACCTGCCGACATGACACCAGGTAAAAGAGACGCTGCAGCACGACTGGAAAAATACCGTCACCAGGATGACCAGGGTCCCAGTCGGTCTCCGTCAAGTACACCGAACCCGCCAGTCCCAGAGTCAGACCCAAAAGACACAGATAAAGTACTCCAAGCCATAGCCACGTGCCAGGCTACACTCACCTCAAAACTGGAAGAGGTGAAAATTGACATCTCCTTGATCAGACAAGATATGCAGACTCTGCGGAATAGAGTGTCAGAAACAGAATCTCGCATCAGTCACATCGAAGATCACGTAGAACCCTTAAGACAGACCACAGACCGGCACGCAGCTACAATACAATCACTGCTACAGCGTCAAGATGACTTGGAAAATCGTCAACGGCGAAACAACGTGAGATTTGTAGGCCTCCCAGAAAAAGCAGAAGGATCGGACCCTACCGGTTTCCTGGAAAAGCTCCTCATCACAACCTACGGCATGGAACCATTCTCCTCTATATTTACTATAGAATGTGCACATCGCACCACCCCTTGACCCCCGCCGCAAGGGGCCCCACCAAGAACCTTCATAGCAAAATTCCTAAACTACAAAGACAGAGATACAGTACTACGTCTCTTCAGAGAAAAAGGAAACCTACCGTTCCAAAATACCACCATAGCGGCATTTCCAGACTTCTCCACTGAAATTCAAAAACAGAGAGCTAAGTTTACCGAAGTTAAACGCCTACTGCGAAACCGCCAAGCCAAATACGCTATGCTCTACCCAGCTAGGCTGAAACTGATGGAGGACGGCCATACATACTTCTTCCCCACACCAGGGGAAGCCATGCAGTGGCTGGAAACAAATCCAGCACCAAGACCACAACAAAACAACCCATAAGCACCTATATCGAGCCCACCACCCACCACCGCACCAAAAGAGCAAAAGCAGCGACATCAGGTACCGTAAAACCTTCCCTCCTCATCTCCTCTACTTCCTTAACCCTCCCCCTATGCGGGGACACTACCCACAATAGAGACCTACCTTTACCAACCCAACCGCCTCCCCGGAGGCGTAACGTTAATACCACTCGTATATACTGAACATTGACCCACAGTGTCAAAGCTTAATAGAAGGCCAACCACATTGCCACTACGCAAACTACACCCGCTGGCCCCCCCCTGTACCGCGGGGAAGAAAAGCCCCTGGCCCCTGCAGGAGGCGCCAAAATGGCATAAAAGCTGTGCACGACTAGTGAAATCAGATGAACTTGACTATTGCCACAATCCATTAAGGGTCGAGCACAACAAGACCCTCCCAGAACTAAAAAACCCTATAACCCTTCCCATGGGTGGCAACTGACTGGTCCACCCCAAAAATACTACTCATGGGACTGAATGGACACATAATACATTGTTGGTGAACTCTATAACTCGGTAAAATGTCAAGTTTACAAACCAACGAATGCCACCCTATGCAGGTTACAGCCCCAGTTATAGATCAATACCCATACAATCCAAACCTATGACCCCAAATTAACATCCAAGTGAGCGGAGCCAAAAGAGGCTCTATTTAAAGATATATTCAGATAGGCTACCTGATATATCAGTTGTCCAAGTCTAAGCGAATGTATTTCGCCCCTATAGGTAGAAATATAGTAATAACGGCTGTTTTTTTTCTTATTACTATAAAAGTTGTGTTAGGTTTCCAGCTTACACAAGTTAAAATGTGGAAAGCATCTGTATCTGTATGTAATAGCATCTGTATCTGTATGTAATAGCATCTGTATCTGTATGTAATAGCATCTGTATCTGTATGTAATAGCATCTGTATCTGTATGTAATAGCATCTGTATCTGTATGTAATAGCATCTGTATCTGTATGTAACGAACACCCGCAATACCTAAACTGTTTGTAACACGAAATGTTTCTCGTATTTACATCATGACTAATATGTCACTATTGTCGATCGCGCCCCACATACCCCACGATCTAAAATGCTACATGGTACAGCCATGAATCTGGGAGGACATAGTATACAATAACTCAATAAAGTTCCTAACATGGAACGTAAGGGGCCTACAAAACAACACCAAACGCCACGCAGTAATGCGGCATCTAAAACAGCTACATGCTGATATTATAATACTTACAGAGACCCATCTAACAGGGTACCAGCAAAGAGCCCTCAAAAAACCATGGGTGGGATGGGTCTATCATGCCGAATTTACATCAGGATCTAGAGGAGTGGCAGTGATAATAGGCAAATCGGTCCAATTCGAACTCCTGGATCTGAGGCTCGACCGGAGCGGCACATACGTGTTCATATATGCAAAGGTATTTAATAAATCCATTGTGTTGATAGCACTATATGTGCCACCTCCATACACGGCAAGAATGTTACAACCAGCTATAGAATATATGACATCACACCCTGGCGTTCCGGTGGTTTGGCTGGGGGAATTCAACGCAGTGCCAAATCTAACACTAGACAAAATTCACCCAGCTACCTGGCAGCCCCCGGCCAACCCATGGACACGCTTCGGACGTATGCTAATATCCCTAAACTTAACTGATGTATGGAGAGCCAAATACCCCCACACTCTGGTATACTCGTGTTTTTCAACTACCTACAACACGATGTCTAGAATTGATTTAATCTTTGTAAATTCACAACTTCTTGCTGACGTAGAAGACATAGGTTACTCCCCAAGAGTCCTGTCGGACCACTCCCCATGTTGGATGACGCTCAAATGGGGCCGACCTAAACAACCCATAAGTTGGAAACTAAACCCATACTGGCTCAACCTGATTCCAAAAGATGGGGATCTAAACACTCAATGGGAAGAGTTTTTCCAAAATAACACAAACACAGCAAACCCTATTATAGTCTGGGAAACCTTCAAAATACACTCCCGTGGAATCCTCTCTCAAACCATTAACCACATTAAACACACCTCAGCAGCAGCCGAAAAAGAAGCCATTATAAATCTCACCGCAGCAAACACACGCTTTCAAACAGACCCGTCCCCCGAAAACGCACAAACATTGAAACTACAAACAAAAATAACCGACCAAATTATACTAGCAAAAACAACAAAAAAACTATACTTCCAATCATTCCGAATATACGAATATGGGGAAAAATGTGGGAAATTACTAGCTTACCTAGCCCGCAACGAACACAAACCCCCTACTAACATTTCCCTAACAAATGAACTAATGTCTAATATCGTGGACCCAGAAAAAGTGTCAAATCTTTTCGCCAACTACTTCTTTAATCTATATACTACAAAGCTACAACACAGCCAAACTGAGATAGACAGGTTCCTACAGAACATCCCATTCCCAACACTTTCCCACCAAGACCGCCAACAACTAGAAGCACCCATTACAGAAACAGAAATAAGACAAACTATATCCCAAATGTCTAAAAACAAAACACCAGGTACGGATGGTCTCCCGACCGAATTTTACTCCCACTATATAGACTCCCTAGCCCCTAAACTGCTAAAATTATATAACACAATGTTTGAAACAGGCACCCTACCCCACTCAATGTCGGAAGCCCTTATTATACTCATACCTAAACCCGATAAAGACCCAACCCGACTTGAATCCTACCGCCCTATATCCTTACTACAGGTAGACTTGAAAATATTGGCCAAATTACTATCACTCAGAATCAACACATGTATAAAAACACTTATCCACCCCGACCAAACTGGATTCATCCCCAATAAAAACACCTCCCTTAACACCAGAAGACTTTTCCTGAACCTGCAGACCCAACATGAAGCGAACGGCAGCCGATGTGTAGTTTCCCTAGATGCAGCAAAGGCATTCGATTCTGTGGAATGGACCTTCCTTTGGCAGGTCCTCTCCAAATATGACATTGGCCCAAACCTTCTGCACTGGCTCCGTATCCTATACTCTACCCCTAAAGCAAAGGTACTTGCCAATGGATGGATATCAAACTCATTTCCCCTTACCAGGGGTACAAGACAGGGCTGCCCCCTATCCCCCCTACTGTACGCCCTGGTCATCGAACCCTTGGCAATCAAACTAAGAAACGATACAAATATAGAAGGCCTTAAAATTGGCTCCCAAAAGGAAATCATCAGTTTATACGCAGACGACATGCTGCTATATCTACCCGATCAGGGAACCTCATTAAACAAAACCCTAGCCCTTATAAATGAATATGGACAATACTCCGGCCTCACAATTAACTGGGATAAATCCCAAATTCTCCCAATCGATACCTTCCCCCCCCACCACAGAAAGCGCGCACCAGGTACTATCCAGAACAAACACAATAAAATACTTGGGTTTACAAATCTCTCAAAACCCCGCAGACTATATTAAATTAAACATTGAACCACTCATTACCACAACAAAAAATAAAATTCAAATATGGAGCAAACTCCCTCTGGGAGTCACGGGAAGAGCGAATCTCATAAAAATGATTCTCCTACCTAAAACACTGTATGTCTTATGGCACGCTCCAATATATGTCCCATTGAAATACTTCAAAATACTGGAATCATTACTAAAATCATTTGTATGGGGCTCAAAAAGACATAAGGTAAATTGGGAAACCCTCAAAAGACCCACTCACCTGGGAGGGCTAGCCATCCCTGACTACAACCTATACTACATAGCATCCCAACTCTCCCATATGTATCATTGGTACAACACAGAACCAACAAGAAGTCTCGAAATGATGGGATTACCACACGCATCACTATACCCAGACCCTCTATACTTAATTGCCAGAGGTCAGAGAGGGACAGGTCTATCCCCGCAAAAACACACAATCCTAACACAAGCCCTGAAAATATGGGACCTAGCCCTTAAAAAAATGAACATCCCTATTATCCACAAACAAACTCCACTATGGGAAAACAACAACCTTCCAGAATTCCTTACCATACCCCAACCCACCCAATGGTTCAACTTCGGAATCTACCAATTATCACATATTATACATGACAACTCTTTGAAAACATTTGACCAACTCAAAGAAGAATTTCACCTTCCAAACCACATGTTCTTTCGATATCTCCAAATTAGACATGCCCTCAAGACCCAATTCAAACACCAACCACTAGAACTAATCACCAACCCACTGCTAAAAACTCTAAGTCAAAAAACCCCAACCAAACTAATTTCTATAATATATCAAGCTCTTCAAACCCCACTCGCACAACAACAGTCACAAATCAAAAAAATAACATGGGAACAAGATGTAGGTCCAATAGACACTGACGAATGGGACGAAATAATGGAGACATGCAAAAATGTCTCACCCAAAGCCTCTGATAAACTAACACAAATCTACATAATAAACAAAGCCTATCTAACCCCTCTACAAATTTCCAAATATAAAGCGAATCGCAGCCCAAACTGCCCTAAATGTCAAAACTTTTCTGGTACCTTTTTCCATATGCTATGGACCTGCCCCCAAATACAGGCATATTGGCACCAGATAATACAGTTCCTTCATGACGAGATGGGATCCCCTGTGGGCATGGACCCCAAAGTATGTCTGCTAAACGCTGTAGACTGCCTACCGACTGACAAATTCTCCAAAATATTTATTAGAGAAGTATTATATATCGCTAAGAAGCAAATAGCCAAGACATGGATGCAGGCCACTATCCCCACCATCCAACAATGGAAACACGAAAATTAACAATACCCTACCATATAAAAAATTGATGTACGCCCACAGGGGATGCCCTCTTAAATATGGTAAGATATGGAACTGTTGGGAGACCTCCCACAACACAGGTAATTAATGGGGATGATGAGGGTGTGAGATGACTATGAATGTGACAACATTCCTTTATTCCTCTAAAGATAAAATACCTTGGCATAGACTACAAAAGAAACCTTTAAACGAGAAAAAGAAATGAAAATAAATATATATAAATAAATAAAAAATGGTTTAGTGTGACACAAATGTTTATTGAGTTAAATTGTTATATTAGGAAAAAAAAAAAAAAAAAAAGCCCCGATGTTTATGAGCTTTATAGAACTGTAAATCACAATGGAAAATATAGCAAGCAACACAGAAAACGTATACCATTTACAAAGTGTCTGTCAAATGCAAAATACTGTATGTATGTATGTATTATGTGTTTTTTTTTCTTCTTTCATCTTAATAAAGTTCCTCCTCAGGGAGGGGAATAAAAAAAAAAAAAAGACTTTACTCACACTATAGTAATCGTTTAACTCTTGAAGGGCAACTGGGCTCTCTGAACAAGTTAGGGTTAAATACAAGCTTGCAGTCTTTCCTTTAAAATGATCCCATTAAACAATTGACAGTTGCGGGGCCTATTAATGCAGGAAAAACTGACCACAACATGTTTTACCTAGAGACGTGATCCAGGGCTCATTTTAAAGGGATTTTATTTAACCCTCACTAATTTGGAGACCAGAGTTGCCCATTAAATAGTTACACTTAAAGTTAAAATTCACCCCCCCAAATGAAAAATTGCATAAAGGGAAATAACCCCTGTCACGAACGCCAGTTCGCTGGGCACGTGATCTGACCAATCAATCGGTACTCGCTGCCACCATGCCAAATTTCTTCAAGGCTTTGGCAATGCCCGCAACCCTTCTTGACTCTCATTGACTATGCACACCCCTGTCCTGGCAGCTAAATGGTTAACACTACACCATTCACTCCAGCAACTAACTGGTTAATTAGCATCAGTCCTTCACAAGCAGTCACAGAGTTAATTAGCATTTACACTGCACACTCCATTCAAACACATATAAACTTATCAGAGGCTAACTGAGTTCTTTTAGAGCATCAAAGACAAAACTTATTACATTTTCGATTTAATATTCCAAAAGGTGGACAGTGCACATAATACAAAAATAAAATAAAATGGTGTTATAATAAAATGACATACAATAGGTACAACAGTTATATAAAATAAATTCACAGACCCTACTCACTAGATGTCCTGTGTCCCGGGGCGAGAAGGAAATATGATCCATACACATATAGCATGTCCCCACATTATGAACAAAGTTAAAGGGGCTAGAAGGATTTTTAAGCCCCTTGTTGAACCACCCACCTCCTGGGCTATGCATGAGGTGAGAGTGTCCAGGAATGTCCAGATTTACGACTAGCCAAAAGCAATCATTCCCCCTCAGTTAGGGAGATTTCATATAAATGTAGATATCTACATTGTATTGGGATATTGACCACATATTCCTCTCCAGTATTAATTATCAATTTCTCCAATACCAAACATGACCTGTGTGTAATCCATATTTCTCAAGATATTAATAACTCGCCTTGGCAAGGGAATAAGGTCTCCATGTTGGGTATCATATTAATGGGCCTTCCTTTCCATTCACAAGTATAATATTGGTTTCTGTTTTACATATTCCAATACCGAAATACATTTATTTTACATGTATGGCTGTCCTTAAAATGACCTCTTAGTACCCACCAGACCCCTAGCTGAAGAGAATTGCAGATACATGGTTCAGCCCCACATTATATGGAAGAGAAGATCTGGTTCCGTGTTTCAATAACCCTAATATAACACTGGGGACTGTTTCCAGGGTGGAATGGTATTTTTATTAGTCCTCTTCAAGAACTAATACCAATAGTTAACCCATTCATTCCAAGTCACTATACATTTTCCTGACAACCCCGAAAGCCCAAAACTGGTTAAAAACTGAAAGAGGTAAGGCTAACCTGAAATGCTGGGCGATGTTCTGTTCCTGGTTCTTCCAGTTAGCAGCTGTCAGTCATGTTTCTTTAGCAGCCATTTATGAGCATGGGTGACCTTTTAGAAGAGCTTGGAAAGGAGGCAGAAAGCATTTTGAGAAGAAGCTATCGCTTCTCACAAACTTTACCTAGAGATGTGATTTAGGGTTCATTTTAAAGGTACGTCAGAAGAACTTTTTATATAATTGTATAGAACTTGTTTGGAAAAAGTGACCACAGTTGCCCTTTAACAAATGTATTTATTGCAATAGATATTCAATCTATGCCTTTCAGCTCTATGTTGGCTTTTATTAGGATACTCCATATTTGTCTCATATAAAGGTAAGTGCCCTCCCCTCAAATATTAAAAAATAGAAAAAGTCCTTATACACCACTAGATGTCAGTAAAGTTATACATTTGAATGATCTACAGTGTAACAATGTTCCAATACTGGATAATTGAATGAAATGTATCATGATAAAACAATCTGTACATTGTTACTGCCTCTAATCTTCTTCTTTCAGCTTCTAAAACCTTTCCCTACTTTCCCAGCCCATTTTCCGAATTCTAGATTTTAGATTAACCATGTGAAATGTTACTTGGATTTTATAATAAATCTATCACTGTTACTTTGTTTTTATTCTTACAGAGAATTGCCTCGAGGACCAGGAGAGTTTGTTCTCCAAAACTTCCATCAAGTCTGAACACCAGAACAGTCAAGGTCAAGAATTTAATAGTTCCTCTAATACACTGGATCCAGCCAATGTAATATTATTCCCAAGTGATCAGATGGTTGGGGAGAAATTTAATACAAAGATCCCTCCATCCTCTTATCAACAGACTGAGAAACATAGAAAAATATTCACATGTTCAGAATGTGGGAAAACCCTTACTTCTAAGCATGGCCTTCTGGGACACCAAAGAATTCACACTGGGGAGAAACCTTTTACTTGTACAGAATGTGGGGTGAAATTTTCTCGAAAAAACCAACTTAAATCCCACCAACGAATCCACTCAGGGGAAAAGCCTTTTTCATGTACAGAATGTAGTAAAACATTCACTCATAGGCAGAATTTTCAGGCACATCTGAGAATGCACTCAGGGGTAAAACCTTTCCCTTGTACAGAATGTGATAAAAAATTTGCTACTCGTCAAGGCCTTTTATATCACCAACCAACCCACACAGGGAAGAACCTTCTTTCTTGTAAAGAATGTGGCAAAGTATTCACTCGGAAGGACCACCTTCAACTCCACCAGCAAAAACATACAGGGG
Source organism: Hymenochirus boettgeri (assembly GCA_019447015.1). NCBI lineage: Eukaryota > Metazoa > Chordata > Amphibia > Anura > Pipidae > Hymenochirus > Hymenochirus boettgeri. The sequence continues at coordinate 90,239 of JAACNH010000220.1, forward strand.
TGAGACTCTTCCACTGTACAGAATGTGATAAAAAATTTCGTTATAAGCAAAACCTTCTTTTACACCAAAGAATCCACACAGGCGTTAAACCCTTTTCATGTTCTGAATGTGATAAAAATTTTAGTAATAAGCAGTGTCTTCAGGTACACCTGCGAACCCATACAGGGGAGAAACCCTTTTCATGTTCAGAATGTGAGAGAAAATTCATTAAAAAAGGCAACCTTAAGAAACACCAGTTAATCCACATAGGAGTGAAAATGTTTGCTTGCACTGAATGTGATAAAAAATTCTATAACAAAAATTCCCTTATTTTACACCAAAGCCTTCATTTAGGGGAGAAACCTTTCCCTTGTACTGAATGTGGGAAAACATTTCCTATCAAGAGCTATCTTCAGACCCACCAACGTATCCACACAAGGGAGAAACTATTTATATGTACAGAATGTGGAAAGAAATTCTTTCAAAGGAATCACCTTGAGACACACCAACGAATTCACACAGGGGAGAAACCTTTTGCTTGTACAGAATGTGATAAGAAATTCTCTAGCAAGCTATCCCTTCGAAGACACCAAAGTACCCATGCATCGGAGAAACCTTTCTCTTGTACAGAATGCGAGAAGAAATTTTTTCAAAAATGCCAACTCAAGATACACCACCGCATCCACACAGGGGAGAAACCTTACTCTTGTGCAGAATGTGGAAGGGATTTTGCTTATAAGAAAAGTCTTCTCGATCACCAGAAAACCCACACAGGTTAAATATATTCAAAACGTTGCAATAAATACATTAATGGTAATTGTCACATTGTGTTCCCAGTGAGCAGGTTATTAAATTACAGACCGTCCTTCACAGTGGGGTATGCTGGGTGTTACTGAATAGCTGTGGATGGACAAAACAGGAGAGATATTTTACTTATTACAGATTTATTCTATTAATACACTTTATTATGGATTATCACCGATATCTGTGCCTTGCCTTGGATTCTGTTGACTGAGAAGGGGACCACGTAATTATTTTATAACCTACCCCTGTAGTGAATTTCTATGAGAGGAACTGTAAGATTATAGCCTTATAATCTTACAGTTCCAGGAGGAGAAGGAAATGAGAAGCCACAAAGGGGTAGGTTATAATAAATAATGCACCCCGAACTGTAAATTAAAGGGATATTAGAAGTCACCTTGGAGTTCCGTGCCCTGTATAAAAGGTACTCGGCCTGCGGCCTTGTGCTTTTATTTGGTCACGGAACTCCTCGGTGACTTCTAATATCCTTATAATTTACAGTTGGGGAGCATTATCCACTATATTTTGTATTGGTTAATTTCCAGACAAATGCAAGTCCTACTGCTGTCGTGGGATGGTTTGTCGGTGATGGAAAATGTCTAACGGTCTCAATAGTTTATTAGTCGATATCGGCCGTTGCCCATTCAAATGATCTTTCTATTTAAATTATATGGAGACTGTATCGGGAACGTGTGTATATAATTTTATACCCAGTGATCCAATAGAATCTGTCTTTAATCTGCTATAAATCTTTCATGTGTGTATCCCACTATTATACCATCTGGACATTGATTAAAGGAACAGTAAACCTTGTCTCCAAATAAACCAATGAACCGGTTGCTAATTAAAAATTTTGGCCACAGACTTTTAGAAATGAGCGGGCACGTCATGGCGCCACGCTGAGGAGCCATCATCGGAAGTAAAAAATAAATGTAAATTTTCATTAGAAATGGGCTGGGCCGGTCGTGCAGGGGGGGGGATTCCAATCTGAGGGCAGTGAGTTCATTGGGCTGCCCTTCTACCTGCTGCTACTGAGCACTAAGTAGGACATGGGCTGGATCAGGTTTGGCTAAAGTAAGTGAACACTGGTGTATGTTATATATATTAGATAGAAACCCCAGTGTCTGTGCCACCATGTTATCGGTGCCATGGGCCAAGCATATTACCAGTGTCTGTGCCACCATGTTATCGGTGCCATGGGCCAAGCATATTACCAGTGTCTGTGCCACCATGTTATCAGTGCCATGGGCCAGCATGTACACAGTGTCCGTGCCACCATGTTATCAGTGCCATGGGCAGGCATGTTACCAGTGTCTGTGCCACCATGTTATCAGTGCCATGGGCCAGGCATGTTACCTGTGTCGTGCCACCATGTTATCAGTGCCATGGGCCAGGCATGTTACCAGTGTCTTGCCACCATGTATCAGTGCCATGGGCCAGGATGTTACCTGTGTCTGTGCCACATGTCATCGTGCCATGGGCCAGGCAGGTTACCGTTGTACTGTGCCACCATGTTATCGGTGCCATGGGCCAAGCATATTACCAGTGTCTGTGCCACCATGTTATCAGTGCCATGGGCCAGCCATGTTACCAGTGTCCGTGCCACCATGTTATCAGTGCCATGGGCCAGGCATGTTACCAGTGTCTGTGCCACCATGTTATCAGTGCCATGGGCCAGGCATGTTACCTGTGTCCGTGCCACCATGTTATCAGTGCCATGGGCCAGGCATGTTACCAGTGTCTGTGCCACCATGTTATCAGTGCCATGGGCCAGGCATGTTACCTGTGTCTGTGCCACCATGTTATCAGTGCCATGGGCCAGGCATGTTACCTGTGTCTGTGCCACCATGTTATCAGTGCCATGGGCCAGGCATGTTACCTGTGTCTGTGCCACCATGTTATCAGTGCCATGGGCCAGGCATGTTACCAGTGTCTGTGCCACCATGTTATCAGTGCCAGTACCTCCCTAATATTGTTGTCTATCTGTCTTATCATCTATTTCTCAGTCTCTATAGCCAAAAGGGTCATGTCTGGGGGAGGGGAGGTGTGGTTAGGCAGGGGACACCATCCAAAATTTTTAGGGGTCCCACTGATTTCTAGTAAAGGTTTGGGAGACACTGTCTGACACATTTAATTATGTTCTGCCTTGGCTGGAAAATGTGTGTGGAAAAGCTGCCAATCTGTGTCTTTTCTCTGAGACCACCATACTCTGGGCTTCCTTCAAAGACAGCCCAGACTGTCACAGTAATGGAAACAGCACAGCAGTGTCTCAAGTTTAGATTTTCAGCTTGGGCAGGACTTTGTAGGAATTCCAGAGCAGAACAATGTATGGGGGTCTCAGAGTTAATAAGGCCTCTAGTTCATTATCCAGTGTTAGTCATCCCTCCAGTTCATTATCCAGTGTTAGTCATCCCTCCAGTTCATTATCCAGTGTTAGTCATCCCTCCAGTTCATTACCCAGTGTTAGTCACCTCCAGTTCATTACCAGTGTTATTCACCTCCAGTTCTTACACCAGTGTTTAGTCATCCCTCCAGTTCATTACCCGTGTTAGTCATCCCTCCAGTTCATTACCAGTGTTAGTCATCCCTCCAGTTCATTTCCCAGTGTTAGTCATCCCTCCAGTTCATTACCCAGTGTTAGTCATCCCTCCAGTTCATTACCCAGTGTTAGTCATCCCTCCAGTTCATTACCCAGTGTTAGTCATCCCTCCAGTTCATTACCCAGTGTTAGTCATCCCTCCAGTTCATTACCAGTGTTTTTGTCTCCCTCCAGTTCATTACCCAGTGTTAGTCATCCCCTCCAGTTCATTACCCAGTGTTAGTCATCCCTCATGTTCATTACCCAGTGTTATCATCCTCCACAGTTTTCATTACCCAGTGTTAGTCATCCCTCCAGTTCATTACCCGTGTTATTCATCCCTCCAGTTCATATCCAGTGTTATTCATCCCCAGTTCTTACCCAGTGTTAGTCATCCCTCCAGTTCATTACCCGTGTTAGTCATCCCTCCAGTTCCTTACCAGGTTGTCATCCCTCCATTCATTCACCAGTGTTAGATCCCTCCTGTTCATTACCCAGTGTTAGTCATCCCTCCAGTTCATAACCCGTGTTAGTCATCCCTCCGCAGTTCATTACCCAGTGTTAGTCCTCCCCCAGTTCATTACCCAGTGTTAGTCATCCCTCCAGTTCATTACCCAGTTGTTAGTCATCCCTCCAGTTCATTACCCAGTGTTATCATCCCTCCAGTTCATTACCCAGTGTTAGTCATCCCTCCAGTTCATTACCCAGTGTTATCATCCCTCCAGTTCATTACCCGTGTTAATTCATCCCTCCAGTTCCTTACCCAGTGTTAGTCATCCCTCCAGTCATTACCACCCGTTTAGTCACCCCCATTTCATTACCCGGTGTAGTCATCCCCCAGTTTCATTACCCGTGTTAGTCATCCCTCCAGTTCATTACCCGGTGTTTAGTCATCCCCTCCAGTTCATTACCCAGTTGTTAGTCATCCCTCCAGTTCATTACCCGTGTTTAGTCATCCCTCCAGTTCATTATCAGTGTTAATCATCCCTCCAGTTCATCCCATGTGTTAGCCATCCCTCCAGTTCATTACCCGGTGTTAGTTCACCCCCAGTTCATTACCCGGTGTTAGTCATCCCCCCAGTTCATTACCCGGTGTTAGTCATCCCTCCAGTTCATTACCCGGTGTTAGTCATCCCTCCAGTTCATTACCCGTGTTAGTCCATACCTCCTGTTTCATTACCCGTGTTAGTCATCCCTCCAGTTCATTACCCGTGTTATCTCCCTCCAGTTCATTACCCAGTGTTATTCATCCCTCCAGTTCATTACCCAGTGTTAGTCATCCCCCAGTTCATTATCCAGTGTTAGTCATCCCTCCAGTTCATTACCCAGTGTTAGTCATCCCTCCAGTTCATTACCCAGTTTTAGTCATCCCTCCAGTTCATTACCCAGTGTTAGTCATCCCTCCAGTTCATTCCCATGTTAGTCATCCTCCATCATTACCCAGTGTTATTCATTCTCCTCCTTCATTACCCAGTGTTATTCATCCCTCCAGTTCATTAGCCATTTTAATCATCCCTCCAGTTCATTATCCCATGTTAGTCATCCCTCCAGTTTTCATTACCCAGTGTTAGTCATCCCTCCAGTTCATTATCCAGTGTTAGTCATCCCTCCAGTTCATTATCCAGTGTTATTCATCCCTCAGTTCATTATCCGTGTTAGTCATCCCTCCAGTTCCATTACTACCCGGTGGTTATCATATCCCTCCAGTTCATTACCGGTGTTAGTCATCCCTCCAGTTCATTATCCAGTGTTGTCATCCCTCTAGTTCATTACCACCGTGTTAGTCATCCCCCAGTTCATTACCCAGTGTTGTCATCCTCCTCCAGTTCATTACCCAGTGTAATCATCCTCCATGTTTCATTACCCAGTGTTGTCATCCCCCAGTTCATTACCCAGTGTTAGTCATCCCTCCAGTTCATTACCCGTGTTAGTCATCCCTCCAGTTCATTACCCAGTTTTAGCATCCTCCAGTTCATTACCCAGTGTTAGTCATCCCTCCAGTTCATTATCCAGTGTTAATCTCCTCCTGTTCATTCCCATGTGGTTAGCATCCTTACGCCCTCCAGTTCATTTCATGTTCTCAACCCTCCAGTTCATTACCAGTGTTAGTCATCCCCAGTTCATTATCCGGTGTAGTCATCCCTCCAGTTCCATTATCCGGTGTTAGTCATCCCTCCAGTTCATTACCCGGTGTTAGTCATCCCTCCAGTTCATTCCCCAGTGTTAGTCATCCCCTCCAGTTCATTATCCAGGTTAGCATCCCCTAGTTCATTACCCATTGTTAGTCCCCCCAGTTCAGTACCCATTGTTCGTCATCCCTCCAGTTCATTACCCAGTGTTAGTCATCCCTCCAGTTCATACCCAGTGTTAGTCCCCCTCAGTTCATTACCCAGTGTTAGTCATCCCTCCAGTTCATTACCCAGTGTTAGTCATCCTCCTGTTTCATCCCCAGTGTTAGTATCTCCCCTACCAGTTCGTTACCCAGTGTTAGTCATCCCTCCAGTTCATTCCCAGTGTTATTCATCCCTCCATTTCATTACCCATTGTTAGTCATCCCTCTATTCATTACAGTGTTAGTCATCCCTCCAGTTCATTCACCCGTGTTAGTCATCCCTCCAGTTCATTACCCGTTGTTAGTCATCCCTCCTAGTTCATTACCCGGTGTTAGTCATCCCTCTAGTTCTACCCGGTGTTTAGTCATCCCTCTAGTTCATTACCCGGTGTTATCATCCCCGTTCATTACCCGTGTAGTCCATCCCCCCAGTTCATAACCCGGTGTTAGTCATCCTCTCCAGTTCATTATCCAGTGTTAGTCATCCCTCCAGTTCATTACCCGGTGTGTATCATCCCTCCAGTTCATTACAGTGTTAGTCATCCCCCAGTTCATTACCCAGTGTTAGTCATACCCTCCAGTTCATTACCCAGTGTAATCATCCTCCGTCATTACCCGTGTTATCATCCCTCCAGTTCATACCCAGTGTTTAGTCATCCTCATCCCCCTGTTCATTACCCTGTTAGTCATCCCTCCGTTCATTACCCCGTGTTAGTCATCCCTCCAGTTCATTACCCAGTGTTAGTTCATCCCTCCAGTTCATTACCCATGTAGTCATTACCCTCCAGTTCATTACCGTGTTAGTCATCCCTCCAGTTCTACCCAGTGTTTATCATCCCTCCAGTTCATTACCCAGTGTTAGTCTCCCCCAGTTTCATTACCGTGTAATTCTCCTTATATCTATCCCATTCTATCATCCTCCTATCCCATGTAGTCAATCCCATTCATCGACCCAGTGATCCTCATCCCTCCATTCCCTATTATCCTATCCATCCTCCTGTCATTACCCAGTGTTAGTCATCCCTCCAGTTCATTACCCAGTGTTTAGTCATCCCTCCGTTCATTACCCAGTGTTAGTCATCCCCCAGTTCATACCCAGTGTTAGTCATCCCTCCAGTTCATTACCCATGTTAGTCATCCCTCCAGTCATTACCCAGTGTTAGTCATCCTCATTTCATTACCCATGTTATATCCCTCCATTTCATTATCCGGTGTTAGCATCCCTCCTGTTCATTACCCAGTTGTTAGTCTCCCTCCAGTTCATTACCCAGTGTTAGTCATCCCTCACAGTTCATTACCCAATGTTAGTCATCCCTCCGTTCATTACCCAGTGTTAGTCATCCCTCCAGTTCATTACCCAGTGTTATTCATCCCTCCAGTTCATTACCCAGTGTTAGTCATCCCTCTAGTTCATTATCCAGTGTTAGTCATCCCTCCAGTTCATTATCCAGTGTTAGTCATCCCTCCAGTTCATTACCCGGTGTTAGTCATCCCTCCTGTTCATTACCCAGTGTTAGTCATCCCTCCAGTTCATTACCCAGTGTTAGTCATCCTCCATTCTTACCCATGTTAGTCATCCCTCCGTTCATTCCCAGTGTAGTCATCCTCCAGTTCATTACCCAGTGTTATTCATCCCTCATCATACCCAGTGTTAGTCATCCCTCAGTTCATTATCCAGTGTTAGTCCCCTCCAGTTCATTATCCAGTTTAGTCATCCCTCCAGTTCATTACCCGTGTTAGTCATCCCTAGTTCTACCTGTTAGTCATCCCTCCGTTCATTACCCAGTGTTAGTCATCCCTCCAGTTCATTACCCAGTGTTAGTCATCCCTCCAGTTCATTACCCAGTGTTAGTCATCCCTCTAGTTCATTATCCAGTGTTAATCATTCTCTCCTGTTCATTATCCAGTGTTATCATCCTCCAGTTCATTACCCAGTGTTAGTCATCCCTCCAGTTCATTATCCTTGTTATCACCCCTCCAGTTCATTACCCAGTGTTATCACCTCAGTTCTTACCTTCTTACCCAGTGTTAATTCCCTCCAGTTCATTACCCAGTGTTAGTCATCCCTCCATGTTCCATTACCCAGTGTTAGTCATCCCTCCGTTCATTACCCAGTGTTAGTCATCCCTCCAGTTCATTACCATGTTAGTCATCCTCCATTCATTACCAAGTGTTATCATCCCTCCAGTTCATTACCCAGTGTTATTCTCCCCCCCAGTTCATTACCTACAGTGTTAGTCATCCCGCTAGTCATTATCCAGTGTTAGTCATATATCCCTCCAGTTTTACCCAGTGTAGTCTCCCTCCAGTTCATTACCCAATGTTAGTCATCCCTCCAGTTCATTACCAGTGTTAGTTCATCCCTCCAGTTCATTACCCATGTTATTCCATCCCGATTCATTACCCAGTGTTAGTCATCCCTCCAGTTCATTACCCAGTGTTATTTCATCCCTCTAGTTCATTACCCAGTGTTAGTCATCCCTCCAGTTCATTACCCAGTGTTAATCATTCTCCTGTTCATTAGCCAGTGTTTAATCACCTCCAGTTCATTATCCAGTGTTAGTCATCCCTCCAGTTCATTACCCAGTGTTAATCATCCTCCTGTTCATTACCCAGTGTTAGCATCCCTCCAGTTTATTCCCGGGTTAATCATCCTCCAGTTCATTACCCAGTGTTAGTCATCCCCCAGTTCATTACCCAGTGTTAGTCATCCCTCCAGTTCATTACCCAGTGTTAGTCATCCTCCAGTTCATTACCCGTGTTATCCCTCAGTCTACCGGTGTTAGTCATCCCTCCAGTTCATTACCCGGTGTTAGTCATCCCTCCAGTTCATTACCCAGTGTTAGTCATCCCTCCAGTTCATTACCCGGTGTTAGTTATCCCTCCAGTTCATTACCCGGTGTTAGTTATCCATCCAGTCATTACCTGGTGTTACTCAGCCCTCCAGTCATTACCCAGTGTTACCCAGTAAATTCCCAGTGAATGAGGATAAATCCATTGTTTTAGAAAAATAGATAAAATAAATCCTTATAACAATATTCTCAATAGAAGTCTATTCAGATCCAGTAATATACTGGATGATTATAGATGATTATACTGTATGTATACAGCAGGGCTATAGGGAACTAGATCAGTAACAACTTGCTGATCCCGGGAATTAAAGGAATTGTTCACTGAAAAAGTGAACTGAATTATTCCAATTTCACACAAACGAACAACGTTTCGGAGAACACTATGTCTCTTTCATCAGGTATCAGACAGAGTGTTCTCCGAAACGTTGTTCGTTTGTGTGAGATAATAAACAGTTCAAACTGAGGATAAGTGTGCGCTTCCATTTCTAATGCTTGTGCTAGAGTCCTACAGGTAGAGGACGAACGGTAGCTGCACCTTCAACATCATTGGCACATTGCCAACAAGGAGTGCCCAGGCCCAATCCTATGGTATATTCCCTTTCAGTAGCCATGCCGTCAATGCTAACCTCACTGGGTCTGAGAATTGAATTGGCTCTTGGGTGAGAATTTCTGGAATGATCGGAAGATGTAAGGGAAGATCCATCTTCATCTCTTGAAGAAGGGAAAACCACGGCCTCTTCGGCCACCAAGGAATTACTACAATAACCAGAGACTGGTCCTTCCAGATCTTTTGGAGAACTCTCGCTATTAGTGAGAAAGGGGGAAACACATACGCTAGTTGGAAGTTCCATCTGAAAGAAAACGCGTCTGTGAATTTCGTTTCCTAGGATAACGGGAGCAGAATCTCCTGACTTTGCAGGTGTGGACAGAAGCCATTAAGTCTATCTGAGGAACACCCCATCTGTCTGTTATCAACTTGAAAATTTTCTTGGACAGTGACCATTCTACTGGAAGAATCTTGTGTCTGCTTAAAAAATCCGCTCTGATGTTGAGTGAGGAAGGAATGTAAATCGTCTTCTTCTCTGCCCAAAATAGGATTGCTTGAGACAAAAGGCAAAGACTGTTGCTGCGAGTTCCTCCCCTGAGATTGATATATGAAATTGCTGTACAATTGTCTGACACTATCAATACCGAATTGTTCCGAACTAGAGGCAGAAATGCTATCAATGCTAGTTGAATGGCTTTTAGTTCCATGAAGTTGATCGATGTCTTCTTCATAGATTTGGTCCACGATTGTTGGACCCAATGGTCTTGCCAATGTGCTCCCCATCCTGTCAGGCTTGCACCCGTAACTATGCGAATCGGCTCTATACTGTTCAATGGAATAGGTCTGAAATGGAAAGGTGCCCCAGAGGAAGTGACGAGTGGTCACGAAATATGTTGGGTGGAGCTAATAGGTGCATAGTGTTGGATCTTTGTTCCGATCCGATGTGCTGTTTTTACATTTGAAATAAAGTTTATTGGATTTTATCGGTACACCGGCTGCCCGCCTCTGTTTGTATATACTGGGATCGAGATTTGGCCGAGGAGGAGCCGGCATTATTGGAGATGCTGGGAGCGCTGGACACTGAGGATGTTGCATGGTGCTCCCGGGTTGGATACTGTGAGTAACTGTGTTATATGTTCCCTTCCAACCTTAGATGAGCAATTACCGGAGATAGGACTTTGGTGAATACTCTCGGGGCTGTTGCAAGGCCGAATGGAAGAGCCACATATTGAAAATGATGACCTAGGGCATGGAATCTCAGAAACTTCTTGTGTGGATACCAAATTGGAATATGGAGATACGCATCCTGAAGATCTATTTTCAGGAGCCAGTCTTGTTCTCTTAGGTGTATTAATACTAATTTTAACGACTCCATCCTGAATGACCTTACTCTTAGATAAGAGTTTAGTTTTTTGAGGTCCAGTATAGCCCTGTACTCGCCTGAAGGCTTTTTTATCAAGAATAGACGATAATAAAAACCGGTTTTTATTTGGTCTATTGGAACCTTCTCTATCACCCCTTTGGAAAGCAGCTTCTGAAGGACATTCTGAAAAGCGAATCTTGGCACTCTGGAGTTTACAAACACGTTTGATGTTGGTATTGTCTTGAATTCCAGATGATACCCCAGCCAAACAGTTTCCAGAACCCACCTGTCTTTGATTGTTTGAGCCCAAACAGGAGAAAACATGGAAAGCCTTCCACCTACCTTCTTCTGCTGGACTTGCACACCTTCATACAGATTTTTGCTTGGATTTTTGAGCATGAAAGGACCGATTTTGATTCTGGTTTATCCTCCATGGTCTTTGGGAGAAATTCCTACCTGGACGGTACTGTTTAGCATCTTTAAAAGAAGGACGATTGAATCTGGGAAAGGACTTACTAATTTCCTTAGGCTGAGGAAGAAAGGTACTTTCTACCAAATTGCGAGCAAAAGCATCCTCCAACTTTTTACCAAAAAGCAAATCTCCTTGAAAGGGAAGGTAAACAATACTCATTTTTGAAGGCAGATCCACCTTCCATTGTTTTAACCATACTATTCTTCTTGCCATCACAGACAATGCCATACTTCTAGCTGAAAGCTTTAAATTATCCAGAGCTGCTTCTGCACAAAAATCAGTTGCTAGATGAATATCTTCAATTGCCTGAATTACTTCCTCCTTAGGAACATCAGACTGAATAGCCTCTTCTAACTCTCTTAACCAAAAACTTGATGATGTAGAAAGACCCACGATGCAACCGCAGGCCTAAAAGATGCGCCAGAAACTAAATAGGATTTCTTTAAAATCCCTTCTTGTCTTCTGTCGACTGGATCTTTGAGTGTTATACTTTCTTCAACAGGAAGAAGAGTCTTTTTTGCAAGCCTGGACATTGAAGCATCCCCTTTAGGTACATGATCCCAGAATTGAACATCCTCTTCTGACATTGGATATTTGGCAGCTAATGACTGAGGAAGAATTTTTTTTTTATTCAACTTCTCTTGTACCAGGTTAGCCATAGTAGGATGAAAAAAGAAGGTTGGTTTGGGAGATGGTGATGAAAACATTCTATCCCCAGAGTTAGAGGGGAGGTTATCTTCCTCAGCCTTTATCAACCCCTGAATGGTATTAGGAGAAAAAGGGTTTTCCATTTCCAATTCTCCTAAACCCTCAATATCTGCATTAGAGGGACCTGGTAGAGGCTGCTGATCAGAGAGAGGGACAGATGGTATTTCTGGCTGAGGAGAGAGGTTGGCCTTTACAGACTGGGTGATCTGACTGACCATATCATCCATAATTCCTGCCATGGACCCTTTAACCCATTGGGCAACATCCCTTTTTTGGGTATCCTTATCCACAAAATAGGCTGACAGACACAACAATATTTCTTTCCTGGAACTGTTGAGTTGTTACAGGTCTTGCACTCCTTCCTGTGTTTTCTATGACGATCCTCCTCCTTGTGGTGAGATAAATCCCTAAAAACAGAATAAGAATGATTAGAAATGGATAAATAACAACAATACTTACCCTCCTAACGATAAGCTCACTCCCTAGACCTGGAGCTCATAGCAAAGCAAACTAAGCCACCTATTCAACCTATAATATAGGAGAGAACTAGGTTACCTGGAGTAAGAACCCACACAGCAAAGCACAGAATCACAGCAACCAGTCTGTAACATCCAACTGGAAACAAACGCTGCAGCAAGAGAGTTCACGCCGTACGTCATTAAATAGTCATATGACGTCATCGCGCAAAACCCGGAAGTTCGGGCCAATGCTATACTCGCCCCGTAAGGGAAAACAATTGGGCTGATACGGGCAGGAACCGGAACAGGCTGCAGGAAACCAAATGGATCGTGACAGCCGCAGCTAAGAGAGGCAGGGAGGCATAAGATACAAGACCCAGAGGTGAGCTTGTCTACTCCAACACCCGTGAGGGACCGGAAAGGACTGGAGGAGGTGGGAGGGCAATTTCTATTTAAAGGCTTGTGTACTTCCTGTCCAGCGCAGAGCGGACGGGTATTAACCCATTAGTTACCACTGCCAGGCTAGGCACAGGAAAACAGTCTTGCATGCCTCCCAGAGTTCATCAATATTCTTTGGTTTTGTCTTCCATGCTTCCTCTTTCATCCTACCCCACAGGGGACCTGTGTATGTGTCAGATGTGAGTGGGTTGCCCATTTGGAATCTGTGGTACAGAATCTAAAGGGGAAACTTGCAGCATTGCAGGGCTTGGCAAATCTGTGGGAAATGCAGGTACTGGCAGGGGCCAGTAAACTGGAGGGTGGAGATGGGGCAGATAAGGTGGTAAAGGAAGATAGATTTGTAAGGGTCACCAGGGGAAGTAGGGGACGGAAGGATAGGGGCGCTTCTTCCCAGCTGGTCGATCCCAACAGATTTGCCATTTTAGGTGAAGATGTGGAGGACGATGGCTCGGAAGCAGCATGTATGGAGTGGGCCTTTCCCTTGAGCACCCAGGGGACGGCCATCTCCTATACAAGGGAGGGAGAACTGGGGGCTAGGAAGGATAGGCAGGTGGTAGTGGTAGGGGACTCCATTATAAGGAAGGTAGATAGGGTAATCTGCCACCAAGACCCTACATGCCGAACAGTGTGTTGTTTGCCTGGTGCTAGGGTTCGATATGTGGTGGATCGTGTAGACAGATTATTGGGTGGGGCTCGGAGTGACCCCACGGTCTTGGTTCACATTGGTGCCAATGACAAAGTTAGAGGTGGAGGTGAGGTCCGAGAATTAGGGGCCAAGTTAAAAGCAAGGACCTCAAGGGTAGTGATTTCAGAAATACTACCGCAGTCACGTGCTACGCTAGGGAGACAACGGGAGCTCAGGAGTATAAATGCGTGGCTAAGAGGGTGGTGTAAGGAGATGGGGTTTGGGTTTTTAGAGAACTGGGCTGATTTTTCTGTTGGCTACAGGCTCTTTAGTAGAGACGGATTGCACCTCAATGGTGATGGTGCAGCTGTTTTGGGGGAGAAGATGACTAGGTATGGGAGGGAGGGAAAGTTGAACTACACAGGGGTAGATAGAGAAGTTAGGGATCTGGGTGCTAGTAACACAACGGAGGATGGAAAAGGGGGAAGGGGGAGCATAGAGGATAAGGAGGCATGTACGACCATGTATGGAAGTAAATCAATTGATAATCTTAAATGTATGTTTACAAATGCAAGAAGTCTGGCTGGAAAAACCGGCGAACTTGAAATAATAGCTTTAAAGGAAAGGTATGATGTAATTGGTATAGCAGAATCATGGCTTAATGATTCACACGACTGGACAGTAAATATTGAAGGATACTCCTTATTTAGACATGACAGAGTTAATAGGAAAGGAGGGGGAGTATGTATGTATGTTAAACAGGAATTGAAGCCAAATTTAAAAGATGGAATAGATGGGGGAGTAAACGATACGGCAGAAACATTATGGGTGGAACTGTGTACAGGAAGCAAGAAGGTAGGTAAATTAATTATTGGAGTATGTTATAAGCCGCCAAATGCCGGGGAGGAGGTGGAAATGAATCTCCATATGCAGTTGGCAAAGGCTGCTGGTATGGGGCATGTTCTGGTCATGGGGGATTTTAACTACCCTGACATAGATTGGAGTAAGGGAACTGCCAGCACCTCTAAAGGTATAAAGTTCTTAAATTTCCTATATGAGCATTTTCTTTCACAGATGGTAGAAGTTCCTACTAGACAGAATGCGTTGTTGGATCTGGTGATATCTAATAACCCTGAGCTCATTTTGGAGATGAGGGTAATGGGAAGCTTAGGGAATAGTGACCATGATATAGTGTCATTTAATATAGGTTGCATCTTCCCTTGTTTTATTTTGCTGGTGCATAAGAACGATGGTAAGTATAACCTGCTTAGCCTACAGTGCTTCCACCAAATAAAGAAGGATTATGGGAGCTGACCAGAAACCATCATCAACCATCCACAGCAATTGAGAAGTGAGACGGCGTGTTTGTATCTTTGTGAATTTGCTCTTCCTATTGGACAAAATTGTCTGGTGACTAGCATCAGAAATCCATCTTCTTTGCTTTTTGGCAATAAGTGTTGCCAAACTGGTAACAAGATCAATGATTATCAATTAAGAAAAACCACCTATCTAAAATGTATTTTTAGTACCTTTACATGTATATACCCATATGAAATAACATTGCTAATAATTTGTGTGTCTGTTTCATGCCCATAAAGTGGCAATCAGTCATAATACTAGCTCCTTAGTTTATCTTTCTTACCCTCTCCTAAACTTTCAAAACAAATTCTTTGTTTTCCTAAACCAAAGTAAAAACCGTATATCATCTTACTTGGCTTGCTGTTGGATGGTAGCCATTCAATCCAAACGAACAAGAATAAAAGGCCTACTGTACATTCTTGAAATTTTTCTAACAATTAAATCTTTAGCATGCCTGAAACTTTAAGTGAGTGTCTAGACCTGTTTATAAATTATTTGTAAATGATTTATATGTTTTGTTCCATAGTTACAGGGAATATTCTGGAACTGCACTTTTTCTACTTACTACATGTGTGTTGTTTGTTTTAGCCCATTCCTGGTCTTTACATTAATTACGAAAGTATGTGGTTTACCCCCACTGATGACAATATCTAGTTATTAACCACCTGACTTTCCCAGTAACCAGTGATTGGCTCTATCAGACTTGTGAATCCAAATAACAAAATCATTCATGTTTTGAGCTATGGAGAGGCTAGGGTTGACCAGAGAAACATTAGGGTTTTACATGGCCTAGACCAGAGATGTCCTGACATGTCATAACAGCAGTAAAGTAAAACGAATTAATTTTAAACTTTGTTTTCATTAAATATGTTGTATAGAAACCATAGTTTGTGCAAGTTCTTAAAGACAATTATACTCACCTTTTTCCCCGATCCACTGCAGCATAGTACCCAGGTGAGGACCTAAATCGCTTAAGTCCTCACCCTGTACTTCCCTAACTCTTGCACTACTTACCGACAAACGAATCTGCTTCGCGATCCACACTGTTCCCACCTCTTCTACTGTCAGTACAGTCGCGGAGCAGCCAATTGGAAGACACGCCTCCTTGCAGAGCTGTATCTTCCTATTGGCTTCCTCGCGATCTGTCACTGAGCAAGAAGAGCGGAGGAATGGAGCGATCGCGAGCAGATTTTGCGTAAGTAGTGCAGGAGTTAGGAGTACCCGGGGAGGACTTAGCGATTTTAGGCCCTCACCCTGGGTACTATGCAGCTATGGAGTAAGAGGAGCGAGTGAGGTGATATAGTTGTCCTTTAAATGTCCTCAGACTCAGAACAATATAAACCAGGTGCTCATCAATGAAAACACACATGTAAAATATGTTCATGGCTCACCACATCATGCTTATTCTGTATTTTACTCTGTGAATTATTATTTCTGAACATTGATTCGAAAAAAACAAACATACAACATACAACTGCATCTCCTAACCACTGATTTGACAACTAATCGGTTAGGTCAGCTTGGTCAGATCTCAGTTTGTTCATAGCACACCTTTGATCCAACAGATTAGAACCTAGTCATATTTTCCAGTCTATTCTGATTTCTATAAAAGTAACAGTACACCCACACATTTGCTTTGAAATATGCATACACGATCACAGAACCTTAGTGGGAATGGCAACTGCTGCTGAATGGGTTCTAGTAAAGCTGCAGTCCCTGGTTCAAGTTTTGGAGAAGGTATATTATAATCTACTCAAAACCTGTTTATATTCTTTTTAGGGTGTGAATTATACATTTAATTCTGCTCAGTTCTGTGTAACTTAATAGAATTCTCTTTTTGTGACTTTCTTACCCTATTCCACCTCCCAGCTCCAACACAGACATCCCATCCATGCATGGTAGCAATGAGATGACTCTGGTTTCTCCTCTGTGATAGTAGCTTAGCACTTGAGTCCAACATCATCTCCTCCGAGTGGCATCATGGGAATGTTTCCTCCCAAAACTGTGTCATCGTTTGGCGTATATCTAGTATAGAGAAGGACAAAGACAGGTGTAATGGACCATTGGTTATATCATTGTTCTTGTGCTAGTCCTTACATTGACAAGTAAAATTCTACCCATCCATTGATACTTTAATAAAAATAAGATCTGATTTTTCTGGCTAAACTAATCCAGGCCCCGTATTGCTCCTCTGTTTTATGTGTACTTGATTTGTCGCCACTTGTTAGTGGCTAATTGCATGCAAAATTACATGTCTGTATCGTCTTAAAGCCAACTAAAGCCTCAAAACAACATTGAATTAGAATGCAATCAACTTGTTGTAAAAGCACTAATCAGCGTATCACCTCCATTTATTATGGTTGTTTGAGAAATGTAACTTTCTAACACAAGTTTGTGTCACATTTTCCCAGTGTTCCAGTATCGCACACAGTGTGGTCACTGACCATTACGTTCTTTACACATGCTCAGTCCTAAAATACTCAGGAACTGTTACAGTTGGTCACGCCCGCTAGTAGCCTCTAGCCAATCCTTTTGCAGGACAGAATATAAGTTTTAGTTGGAAGCTGCAGCTTTAAAAAAACTTTTGGCATTTTTTTTCCCCCTATGCCCCTCCAGATCCTACCTTTCCTGCTTCAAAGTCTGTGACATCTTGGTTCTGCCTATTTGAATGTTTAGCTACGTCCCTCCGACAGATTTGATGCTTTCTTTAGTCTTGCAGTGTGCACGTGCATACGTCGCTGCACACGCGACTGACATCGGTGCATGCATGGAAATGTGCACCAGCATGTCATCTCGCCACGCCAACGTATGCGCGCATGATGTAACGTCCGGAAGGCATCATTTTTTTAAAGCTGCAGCTTCAACTAAACTTAACTTTATTTTACAGGGTACTTTTTACCTTTAAAAATTTTGCATTATTTTAATGTATTTAAAGAATGTTAAAGGGTCTGATGGTCAATTTTTCAGTCAATTTATTTGGCATAACAGATAAATCGTGCTTTTTTCCTTTACTTAGGCAGAGGCCCACACTACAACGCACCAAACACAACCTTTAAAGTAAAAACGCAGGGACTGAGCGAAAAATGCTTGCCGCAAAACGCAAATGGACTCGCAATCGCATGCGCATCGAAAATTGCAGAACATTCGTGCTTCCGCGATTCCATTGTTAGCAAAAATCGCTGGCGTGACACACGAGCGCAAAACGCGTACGCGAATGTGCGAGAATCGCGCTAGTGTGCCTACCCTTATGCCATATTTATTTTAAACTAGTGTACTAATTAAATATAGTTAAAAATGCATACTTTTACTTGTGGCCTTACAACTACAACTCCCCGCCCTCTACATAGCAGAAGGAAGACAGGGATGGCTGGGAGTTTGTAGTTTTAAATCATCTAGATTCTTGCAGGTTGGAAATCCCTGCTTATAAACTGAAAGTCATTGGTCCCATTACTAATAATCATGTGTACTGCCATAACTTTCAATGTGATGCACTTGCACTTCCAGCTCCTTGCTGAAAACAAAATCTTAAGGGCTAGGCACACTAGCGCGTTTTTCTTGCGTTTCGCTCACGATTGCCCCCGTGATTTAGGCTAACATGGAAATCACGGGAAGGCGAAACAATGCGCGCGAACGCACGAAAATAGTGCACGCATTGAATGCGCGATTTGGTGCGTTTAAGTGTGTCCTCATCCTTGGTCCACAACGGTCTTAGAAATAAAAACTGCTGTGAAGTTTAAAAAGCCGTTCAAATTCAACATGCTCATTATTACATCTACAGGGGAGAAGCCGCACATCATTTCAGACAGTCAGAGACAGATTTCCACTTTGAGATGCAGAGGGATTCCAATTCCCAGAATCACTTGGTAAGGATCAATTCAGCCATGGTTTTTAATGTTTCACACCTGTGGCTCTCTTGTTAAATTTCAGTTATGGAACATACGTTTTAATGATGCACTAGAGCATTTTGTCATACATTTATAGTATTTCATACAGGCTAGAAAAAACTTTGCAGAAACATTACTTGTAATATTACATACTAGTGCATCGGTCACAAAAAATATTTTCTAGTAAGAATAAAAGCATTTTTAGAGAGCATTTTTTTATCAACCTGTAATGCTGTTGATCACTCTTAGAAATGAGCTTTCTATCCACCAGCATACAGACACAGTTATGCAGCACCCCAGCTCCACAAAAAGAATCTTCACACCAAAGCAATTGTAAAAAGTAACTTACCATCTGCCATGGTCACTGCAGTAGCAAACTCTTATATATTGATTTCTCTTAATAAAATGAGGGTTTCTACAATGATCTGGATTTAGAAAACTATTTTCTTTGAAAATATAAAAACAATTTGTAGAAAAGTAACTCAAAAACAAAAAGCTACAGTTAAATAAATAGACAGTATGGATGGCAACCCTTGTGCGACTAAAGCTCCGGCTGTATCTGTTGTACTTTTGCCTCTAGGTCTCATTAGAAAATGTTTAATTCATCCAGTAAAGGGTCCAATTCAAGCATTTCAGCTTGTGTGCACCTTTCTGAATTCCACTTGGAATACTGAGACTTGCAGTGACTGTATAAAGAAACTCGTTCAGCTGATCTAGACCCCACCTATGCCCCTATTCATTGGCCAATAAATGCCAGAAGGCCACAGGCACCAATAGTGCAAATACAGCCGGACTGCTATGCAAATGACTTGCTGGGTTCGGTGAAATGGCCAGTCTCCTTATCAGTGCGGGAGGGAGATATCATAATGCTGTGCATTTAGCATGGAGCCTAATGCAAAGTTTGAGCCTGTTCAAATTCAGGTTAAAGGTGAGATAGTAAGGATAATTATAGGGAATAGTATTATTGTGCTAAACTGTAAGCATGTCACAATATCTATATTGTCTATGAACATATGAAAAAGATGGGAGAATTCCATGTGTAAACACGACCTTTCTAACTTGGCAGTTTCATTCTGTCGCATCAAACAGGAAGGTTCAGAGAACTGCATCTTCAATAAAATCATTATCTTCTATCTTTTCATCATCTCTATTCTCTATCTATCATCTACTATTATCTTTCTATCTATTATCTTATCTATGAATATCTATCAGCTATCTATCTATCACTATCTACTATCTATCTATTTCGATCTATCGATCTATCTATCTTCTATTCTACATATCTATCTACTACACATCATCATCTGATCTATCATCACTACAATATCTATCAGTCACATCATACGCTATCTATCTATCTATCATCTATCTACATCATCTATCTATCTCACATCTATCACTAATTACACTACACAATACATCTATCACACTACTATCTATCACGATCTATCAATCTATCATCTATCTATCTTCTATCTATCTATCTATCTATCTATCTTTCTATCACCTATCTATTATCTATCTATCTATCATCTATCTATCTATCTATCATCTATCTATCTATTGGTCAGAAGAAGAAGGAAGCAGAGACTGGCCAAATAGCTGTAAAAGCTTTTGCTTTTATAAAGCTTGTCTCTCTGCTGTTATTGATAAATAGGAGGCAGGGGTTCTCTCTAATGAGGCAATATGAGCAAAATGCTCGGATGGCGCACCTGTGAATTCAGAGAGCGGCAGGCAGAGCTCACTTTAAATTTTTTTTTAGAAAAGTGGCAGGCAGAGCAGATGGAAAATAAAACCAGGTGTGTGAGCGTGTGCACATATGCCGACCTGCAATTTTTCCCTTTTGCTCTGCACTAACTGCCGCTTTCATGCAGGCCCTGCTCTGATTGTCATAGGGTAAGTGGAAATTATCTGTGTGTGCAGAATTGGGCACATCTTATTTTTAACATAGTTTGGGTGATGTAGGAATTAGGGGATGTTACATTTGCCAGTCTGGTGTGATTTGGGCATTATGGCATCTTATATTGTATCTATCTGTGTGATCTAGGCATTAACGCATGTTATATGTACCTGTGTGAGCTGGGCAGGATGGCAACTTGGTTAGGTAATTAGGTCCTGCTGAAAGAACTACCTTGCCGTGGTGGCAGGTTTTACAATTCTGTTGGGGGAAAAACAGTTTTATTCTAAAGGAATTATGGTGTGGATAAATGTCTTTTTGAGGAATTGTATAAAATCCACGTGAAGTTTAAAAGACCAAATGCTTAACCACGCCCATTCCTGGAAGCCAAGCATACCTAATCCTGGTTGCAGTGGCGCGTTTCATTGTGCCAAGTGGTACATAGGGCGGCATTCAAAGTTTGGCTCAGTGGCATAAACCCTAGAGACCACCTGATAGGGAGGAGATACATAAGGTGCCCATACATTAATTAGATGTACACACGATATTCCATGTCATTCTCATATCCCGCCAAGCCTGATTACTTTGCAACCAACAATACAGGTTTCTTATACTCAACAAGATTTAAGCTTTCTCATTTATTTCTCCTTTATAAGTTAATTTCTGTTACTGTTTCGATAAATTGTATCTGTTGTCAGTCCTGCGCTAAACTCCCAGATACCAACATCCACATAAGAAATCAAAATTTGTATTAGACTGAGACTCAGACGATAGAAAACCTTACGTAAATTCTCACTCTATAAACCAGCAATATTCATTTACAAACCCTCTTTACATTTTTATTTATTTCAGTGCATGTGTCTGATTAGCTGGACTTTGTAATGTTCACTTTCCGGCCTCTCATGTGATTGCATCAGCCACATCACAAGTCTACAGGCAAAGTCCATTAACCCTTTTAGTGCCATGAGAATTTACCACTTTCCCTGTGCTCTGTGCCAGACGAATGTTCGGGAATTTGCACTTATTTGGTTTACTAAAATTTATATGATAGGAAAAACCTCAATCGTTTCTTTTTACCTACAATAAATGTTTTCTTTACTTGGGCTATACATTTTATAAATTTTCTGATAATACCAAAATCTACTTTTCCACCCCTGCACAACCCCTGAAGTTTCAATCTTAAATCTATAAATGTCTGGTCTTATTTCCTACTTGATGGTTCGCCACCACCTTAATCATCTATCTAAACAGAATTATTAATTTCCCCCCCCGAAACTGGGACCTAGTGCACCCTTCTCCATCCCTATTGAAAATATGTCATTAAACCAGTTGAATCTGCACGCTGCCTTGGAGTAATATTTGACTCCTCTCTTTCCTTCCATCATCACATTAACAATGTCACCTGGACGTGTTTTTTTTCCCTTCGCAATATTCAAAGATCCCCAATTATCTCTCTGTCTCCACTTCTAAAATGCTCATGTATGCCCTTATATTCTCCCATCTCGACTACTGTAATATTCTGCTATTTTGTCTTCCGGCCTTCATCTTTTCCCTCTCCAGTCTATCTTAAACTTGGCAGTTTGGATCATCTCACTCTCCTCCAAGAGAGAACCCACAATCCCGATACTGCAGTCTATAGGTGGTTCCCATCAAAGAATATAATTCAATACCCTTCTTTTAACCTTTAAATCCCTTCTTACTATCATCCCTCTTGGTCCCTTATATCCTGGACATACCCTGTGCTCCTTACAAGGCAATCTTCTCTAACAAACCTCAACATTGCTTCCTCCCTCCTAACCATTCTCTTAGCTGCTCCCTAGCTTTGGAAGTTTCTCCTTCTCTCACTTTGCATAGGTAATAGCTCTTTTAAATGTAACTGTTATACTTCCTTTCTAAAAACAGCACTTTAATAAATGTTATCACTTTGTACCCTCCCCCCTACATGTATCTGTAGTTGTCCCTCCCACTTAGATTGTAGCTCTTCAGGCAGGATTCCAATCCTTTTGTGTCTAGGCATTCAACCATCCATATGTAGCCTTAACCTATGTATGAAACTTTTTTATATATATTTATCTGTTTAATTGCTTTTATACATATCCTTACATACTACATTGTTCCCCCAAGAGGACTCGTGGTTATCCTTTAGGATTGAATGTTTTCCGCAAAACTCTGGATCCCAGATATTCCTTCAGCCAATATACCTCAATCTACAACCACTCATGCTTCACCAATCAGGCCCCCATATGCCAGAAGGCTGGCATGCCTCACTGGGTATGGTTGTGGGTTGACCCCTGTACTTAGGTCAGTCCAACAATGGACCACTTTTCATGTGGTGGTGCAGCGCTCTCCAAGCCGCTCACCACAAACACACTGTAATAAGGAGATTGAGAGCTGCACCACGAATCTTTCAAATTAATTTTATTGTGACAAATATGTGCTCAACGTTTCAGGCAGACCCCTTCTTAGGTGCGTAACACAACATATCAGTGACTGGTTTAAGTACTCTTCTGCTACCCATAATGGGGAGGGCTTAATCACAATCAATTAACTTCTACACATAATTTAAAAACCAAGTGAAAAAGTGCTTAAAGGATAATTATACTTCACCTTCCCTCTGCTCCTCTTTGGTCAGTACCTTCTACCCAGTGGAGGACCTGAACCCCTAGGTCCTCACCCCGGGTTCACGTAACTTTCTGCATAGGCTAAAGGTGGCCATACATATGAACGATATCGTTCAATTGTATGGGCTTTTCCTGACCAACCGTAGTGCCGGCGAACAACCGTAGTCGCCACTACGGTCTGTCATTCGGTCTGTCGTTCCATTGCCCATTATCGGCTCCCTTTACTTTAGCAAAGGGAGCCGATACGATCATTTACGTGTATGGCCATATGACCGACTGATCCCATATCCGCGTATGGGGATCGTCGTTTACATGTGTGGCGTTCCGACGCAATGTGCTGACAGATACCAATGTGATGTCGGCACATTGCGATGGAAATCGCATTTGGTATGGCCACCTTTACTGACACTCGCTCCTGTAGGCTCGCCCCCTCCTCTCCTAGCGTGACCAGGCCAATAGGAAGGCATGCTCCTGCAGAGCGTATCTTGCTATTGGCCTCGTCGCCCGGGAGAGGTAGGGGCGAGCCTACCGGAGCAGCCAGTCAGTAAGTCTTGCAGAAAATTACGCAAACCCAGGGGTGAGGACCGAGCGAAGGGAGTGAGTATACTTCCATGGATTCATTAACTAGGTATAGCATACTTTTTTATTATTATTATTGTGGATTTATATAGTGCCAACATCTTCCGTGGCGCTTTACAGTTGCATTATATACATAGAAAACAATTATATACAAGTAACAAGTACTGCAAGTAATACAAATGGCAAATTATTAAGTGCTGATCCACTCCTGGTCCCGGCGTCCTTTCATTTTTACAATGTGGCCTAATATAGGTGGTAAGACTCTGCACTTACCTGTTCCTCGCTCCCCGTGGACGCTGTCCTCGGGAATCTCCGGTGGCATCTGCCGCATCTTCGGCCGGTGACGTCATTCGCCCCGTCCAGCTTCTCTTGGGCGCAAACAGGTCCGCGCTGCTTGCGCACCCGCCTCTGTCTTCTTCTGGTGCTGTGCGGACGTGCACAAGAACCGCTCCTTATCTCCTCCATTCTTCCAGGCTCCTCATTGGACGGAGGAGAGCCAATTAGTTTAAGCTGGCTATCCCAGCATCTGCTTACCTCTCCTTGGTTCCCCTGCTGTATTTAAGCCTGCTTTTGTCATAGTCTCATTGTTATAGTTTTGGTTAGCCAAGCTAGTGGTCCAAGCTATTTCTTAGTAGCCTAAATCTGGTTCTTTGTAGCCTAGTCTTGTTCATTGTTCTTCTCATTGCTCATTGTTTTCCTTGTATCTTGTAATTTTCTTGTCTTCCAGTTCCTGTTCAGCTCCATTGGTGTTCCAGTTTTCCAGAGTATACCTGGCCTCAGCGTCTATACCTTCCGCTCTAAGACTGGGAGTAACCATGTACAGCGAGCCACAACAAGTCTCCTGACGATCGGGGGCTTGTCTATAGGTGAAGACAGCGGCTGTAGATTGGGGTTTAGGCCGTGAAAGTATACTCGGGGACTCCTGGTTCAATTATAACAGGCCATGGAAGATATCCAAGAGCAACTACGGCTCTTAACTGGGGCGTTAACCAACTACTGTAATGGAAAAAGATTTGGGGGTTCTGGTAGATAACAGACTTAGCTGTAGCAAACATGCCAGGTACAACAGCTAGAGCTAGCAAGATATTGTCTTGTATAAAAAGGGGAATAGATTCAAGAGAGAAAAATTATTCTCCCTCTTTACAAGGCCCTGGTAAGGCCTCATTTGGAATATGTGGTGCAGTTTTGGAATCCCATATACAAAAGGGACATCTTGGAAATTGAGGCAGTTCAGAGAAGGGCAACTAAATTATAAGGGGAATGGAGGGGCTTGAATATGCAGGCAGATTAGACAAGTAGGGCTTTTTACATTGTAGAAGCGCGGTTGTGTGGGGACATGATAACCTTATACAATATATTAATGGCCCATACAATGAACTCTCTATGCATTGTTCACTATAGGTCATATCAGAGGACACGTGGACATCCTTAAGGTTGAAGAAAAAGTTTCATCTTCAGGTTAGGAAGGGTTTCTTTACAGTGAGAACGGGGAAACTGTGGAACTGTCTTCCAGCAGATGTGGTAATCAACGTTCATTGAAATACTTTAAAAAGGCCTGGATAGTTTCTAAAACTAAAAAAATATTGAGAATTACTGGTATTAATGCATATAGATCTGGTTGATCCAGGGATACTTTCCGATTGCCGTTTGGAGTCAGGAAGGAATTTTCCCCCCTTTTAGCTGGGGTTTTTTGCCTTCCTCTGGATCAACTGTTAGGTAGGGTTAAAAAAAAAAAAAAAAAAAGTGAATAGGTTGGACTTGATGGACGTCTGTCTTTATTCAACCTTATTACTTGTAACTAGCCCAAAGGTAGCGGCCCAGGAAAAGGTCCTCCAGATGCTCCACTTCCTGTTTTCGAACCGAAGGCCCCACTTTAATGGCACGCTGCAAGTTTGACAACTTTATGAACTCCGCAAGTTATATTTCCGGCTGCGCCCTACCTCCACTGGTTCTGAATCCCAGAAAGTTGCCCTGTGATATCCCTCCTTCAAGGGGATCGCAGACCTGCATTTGGCCTTCCAGATGATAGTCCATCATTGGTATCTGTGACCACCTTTTTTGACGCCATGGCTCTCCCTCTACTCATAGGTAAAGAGAAAATGTGAAGCACAAGCCAGCTAATTAACTTGCTCGAAGGACAATTGGGGATAGATAAATATAAAAACACAAAGTAGAGAAAAAAGTATCCCCCTCTCAAATTCCCTAACTTAAAGTGCATCAGTTTATACAGTGACGGGGAGTTAAAATAATCAACTTTTATGATATACATTAAAATATAACACACTTCATAAAAATAACTAGAAAAAGATAAAAACCATCCAGTAAAATATTCAACGAGATAGAGCATCTGTGGGTAGAATCACAAAGTATTGTGAATGACGTTAATATTCCCACACTCAGAATAAAACTAGTAAAGACAAACAGGTATAAATATGAGTGGGGTAGGATATCTCCTAACAGTATAACTCCCTCCAAAGAGCCCAATCCTGGAGTCCCTAAGGCACTACGTGTTTATTACTAGTCATAAAGTAGGGAAAACCTAATGCTGGATCCCTATACTGGAATATAGGTTCCACAAACAAGGAAAACAGAAGCAACCCGATCCCCCAGTGTCAATAGTAAAGCAGAGAGGCTTCTGGTATGGAAGTCTCTAGTACCGAAAACGGAATAAACATGTAGGTTGCCTGTATATGCCCCCCTCAGAGAAACATCATGAGGAGGATCAGGCAATCCAGTGAACAGTGGGATTGGGTGAAGAAAACCTTTGTGCCTCCTCTACACATGTCTGATCTTACCACCACTGCTGAGGCCAAGATTAGGAAGCTTCGCAGGACAAACATTTTGCTGAGGTGTATGCGGCTGAGTTTCGCCGCTGGGCGGTGATTGAGCTGGAGATCCAGCTTTAAATAATAAATTTATTTTTAGCCTTTCGGAGTCCATTAAGGACGTTCTCTCGAATTACCCACCTACCGAGTCCCTTGACAAATCTATGGCGTTGGCTATCAAAATTGCCAGTAGGTTAGAATGTTCTCAAGAGAGATTAATGGCTACTTCAGGCCTTCTAGGTCATTACTGACTCCTTCTGTCCTCGCTCCATCTTCCCCAGAGGAACCCATGCAATTGGGTATGTCAAAGCTTTCTCTGGTGGAAAAGAACGAAGGCGTCAGAAGGTCACTTTGCTAACGTGTGTCCAAAAAGGGGTCCAAAAGCCGGGAAACTTCAGCGCCTAGGTGGGTTGAGGAGAGATCCCTAGGCGATCAGATAGTTCTCCCTAATGTTCAGTCCTTATAAATTTTGTACCTGTCCACTTTTTGGGGTTCTAGTGTTTTCCATTCCCATGTCTTTTTAGATAGTGGAGAGCGGCTGGAAATATCATGGACCGTACTCTGGCCATGTCCATTGGTATTCCACCCAACCCACTTCCTAACCCCATTCAAGTTCGGGCTATTCTTTCTTTCTAGCAGTCCTGTATCTATGACACCAGAGATCATTATCCAAGTTGAGTTGGGTTATCCTGAGGTTCTAACATTTCTTCCTCCTCAATATTCCATCCAGCCCCTCATTCTGGGTTTGCCCTGGTCCACTGGTCAGATTGTCAGGTGGGGCTTGATCATGAAAACCAGGTTCCTTCCATTTCTTTGCTATTACTATTAAGGGTTACCTGACTGTTATCACGATTATCTTGATATTTTTTCCCCGCAGGCTGCCGATAATCCCTCCACACCGCTATACGACTGATCATAGATTTATTGCCTGGTACGATGCCACCACCTGGACATCATTACAACCTTACCGGCCTGAGACTCTTGCTATGAGGGAGTATATTAAAGAAAACCTAGAAAGGGTTTATTCGGCCTTCCACCTCCCTGCAAGGCAGGTTTCTTGTATAAAAAAGGATGGAAGTCTGAGACCAAGTGTTGACTTTCGTGCTTTGAATAAAATTACAGTCAAAAACAGGTATTCCCTACCCTTGATTAACATATGTTCTCCCAAATAATCGGTCTTCTGTTTTTTTTCCAAGTTAGACTTAAGAGAGCATATAATTTGATTAGAATACATCAAGGGGATGAATGGAAGACTGCATTTAACACCAAGGATGGCCATTATGAATACAGTTTAGCCCTTCGGCTTATGTAACGCACCAGCGTGACATAATGCCAAAAGGTTAAATTCTAGACAAGCCAATTGGGCTCTTTTCTTCTCCAGGTTCCGTTTCATAATCACATATAAAACTGCATCTAAGTATATAAAAGCTGATGCCCTTTCTCGTAATTTTTCTGATTCACTTGTTAATACTGAAACATTTCCAGAACCCATTATTCCTCCCTGCTGTTTTTTGAATGCCTTGTCCACTTCTCAGTTATCTCCTAATCTTTCTGATCTTTTAAAACCCATTTCAGACCGATGTTCCTCCTGGTAACCCTCAACCTTTTATTTTTTTCCTCCTAATCTCCGTTTACAGGTAACCCAGCAGTTCCATATTCTAAGTTAGCCGGATATCCAGGGGAGAAAAAGACCTACGAGCCCTGTCCTGTCAGGTATGGTGGCCTTCAATTTCCAGAGACACCAAATCCTATGTTAAAGCCTGTGTGGTTTGTGCCCGTAGCAAGACACCTAGAATACTCCTTTTGGCACATTAATGCCCCTGCCTGTGCCTACCACTCCATGGTCCCAGATCTCCATGGATTTCATAGTTGACCTGCCCATCTCCCTGGGTCAACGGTCATTTGGGTCGTAGTTGACCGTTTTAGCAAGATGGCTCATTTTATACCACTTAACAACTTCCATCTGCTAAAGATTTATCACTTTTTATTATCAACACATTTTCCAACTCCATGGGTTTCCAGACAACATAGTTTCAGATAGGTGGGTCCAGTGTGTATCTCATTTAGTGCTCCTTTTGTGCTCGGTTGGGTTCTCCCTGTCTTTTTCTTCCTCCTTCCATCCTCAGTCTATTGGCAGACAGAGAGGACCAATCAATCATTAGAGCAATACCTCTGTTGTCTTGTTTCAGATTGTCAGGAATCCTGGGCAGAATTTCTACACTTTGCTGAGTTTGCATACAATAATACTATACATTCTCACAGGTACTTCTCCATTCTACTGCATTATGGTCCTCATTCCAAAGCATCCTTTTAACCGGACCTACTTCTGACTTCCCTGGAAAATTGGTTTCAACACATGTCCACTATCTCGGCGCCAGGTATAACAAAGTCTAAAAAAGGCCTCTTCTTGTCAAACAACTTTGCAGACAAACATAGATCCAAGAAGCCGGACTTTTCACCAGGTTACTTGTATGGGTCTTCACTCACAACCTCTCTCTCCGTCAACCCTGTTCCAAATTGGGTACTAAGTTCATCGGTCCATATCCTATTCTTCAGAAAATTAATAGAGTAATGTTAAAGTGGCCTACTCCTCCATCTAACAAAGTACAAATTCTTTTCATGTTTCATTACTAAAATCAACTGCCTGTGCTCTTGCTACATCTGAACCTCCTCCTCCAGTTGAAGTCCAGGGAGAAACAGAATTTGAGGTTGACAATCTTGGACTCACATTGGCTCCAAATTCTTTACTATCTTATTGACTGGAGGTTATGGTCCTGAAGAAAGATGCTGGTTCCTCATCATAGGGGCCATGCTCAAGAACTCATTGACCAATTTCACATGGATAATCCAGAAACCTACTTTAAAGGTCCAGTGGCCCTTACATGTTCCTCGCTCCCCATCGACGCCGTCCTTGGGAATCTCCGCGGCATCTGTCGCATTTCGTCCGGTGACGTCATTCGGCCCGTGAGCATGTCCCGCGCTGCCGCACACCTGCCCCGTTCTTCTTCTGGTGCTGTGTGACACCGCACAACACCACTCCTTATCCCCTCCGTTCTTCCAGGCTCGTCATTGGACGGAGGGAACCAATTAGTTTAAACTGGCCTATTCCAGCATCTGCTTTACCTCTCCACTCCTCATTGGTTCCCCTGCTGTATTTGAGCCTGCTTTTGGCATAGTCTCATTGCCTGTTATATTTTTTGATTAGCCAAGCTAGTGGTCCTAGCTATTTCTAATTTCTATATCAGAGATAAGGTAAAGCCACTATTTTTTTTTATGTGTGTGTAGCACTTTTTGCTTATTCACAAATACAGTCATATGTCAAAAATTGTTCGATAATCCCCACTTTGGTTTCAAGCAAAACTGATGGGGGATTGAGGGGAACTTCTGGCCCAGTACCAAGATCATAATCTCTACAATCTGTAGCACTTTGTCATTTCATATAGCAATTGTAATGGTTACTATCTGTGACACCATTACAAATAATATTATTTATAATATTTAGGAATATACACATACATTACACACACTGTTTCTCAGCGGTCAATACAGATCACAAACTGAAACACAAATGGACAGTGGTCAGGAAAACACAGCATTTTGCGCGTAAAGTAACTGTGGTATTCTTCCAAAGTAGTAAGAATTTATAAAAAGCCTTCCATCACACCTCAAATGAAACCTAAATCACATCTCTAGATAAAATTTATGAGAAGTTTATTGCTGGAAGATTAAGCAATATTACTTCCTGCTTGAACACTTCCTGTTTTCAGCCATGTGACCAGCTTGTAGTCATGTGACCAGCCCCTGCCTGCATTAATAGCCTTTCTTTCTCACCTGTCATTTTTTCTTAGGTACTTCCTGATTTCCCCAGCATTAAGTCTTAACTGACATGCTTCTCCCCCGGGCGGGCGGACATCAGGGCAGAGGTCAGGTGATGTCACTCAACCTTCTAGAAGCAGGAAGCTTAACATCACCCCAATCTAGTTTCTTACAGGCTCCAGCCAGAGATGTGATTAACGGCTCATTTAAAAGGAAATGTAACCCTAACGTTTTGAGACCACAGTTGCCCTTTAGACACATTCGGACTATGTACCGAGAGCCATGTCACTCTCTATTGCCTCCCCTGGCAATGCATAGTAATTAAAGGGCAATTATGTGAGAATTTTTTTTTTTAATTTCTTCTAATGTATCCTATAAGTCATCCCATCCACCAGGGTACCTTTATTTTCTTTAAATTCTACAAGTCCCCGAGATATGCCTTTGAATATGCTGTGATTTGTGAGCTGCTACACCTCATCTGTCACTCAAAGGCACACACCCCACACAATCCAAGCTCCCCCTGCAGTACTGTCACACCTCTCTCACCCACACTATATGTACCATGTGCAACATATAGTCAAATGCTGTAGTGCTAAACACAATCAATAAACCATTAACCCAGCAATATGAGCATA
This sequence comes from Hymenochirus boettgeri, assembly GCA_019447015.1. Lineage (NCBI taxonomy): Eukaryota > Metazoa > Chordata > Amphibia > Anura > Pipidae > Hymenochirus > Hymenochirus boettgeri. The sequence continues at coordinate 121,029 of JAACNH010000220.1, forward strand.
ACACACTATAAAACAGCCCCCTCCCCCCAAGAAAATCTTATACATACAAACACTAATACAGTATATATAATACAGTAATACAGACTATATACCAAACAAGACACACAGTGCAATCTATGAAATTATAGACTAAAGCAACTGAAATGTAACAGGACACAAGCAGTGTCACTGTGTTTGTGAAGGTCTCTCACTACAAACTGCTGTTACACTGACTCTCTCTTCAGTGATTATGACTCAGCTAAGCAGGGGAGAGATGTGAACTTCAGGTAAAAATAAATAACAATTAGCAAAGTTAGAGAACAGGCAGAGTTCAGTAATTTACTTGTAAAGAATCTCAGCACCACTTTGTCCTCCTCTCTCCCCCTCTGCCCCTCCCTTCAGCATATTGCTACTTTATTCCACACTTTGATGGCTTGCAGTCTAGCTCTGGAAGGGAGGGGTCAACAGGATGTCAGCACTTCATTTAAAGTCCTTTCAACTGACAATGCTCGGACTCTGTATACAGCGCCCTCACTGCTTGAGGGGGAGTAGACAGAGGGGGAGGGGACACACAGCTTGGTAACTTCTGCCAGTGTGAAGAAACGCAGCCACACAGAAACATGAAAGTGAGCAGCTTATACTAAGTATCTATACATTGTATACAGACAAAGTTTTTTTTTCACTATAGTTGCCCTTTAAGGTTGAATAAAGACATACGTCCATCAAGTCCAACCTATTCACCCTCTTTATATATATATATTTTTTTTTTTTTTTTAACCCACCTAACAGTTGATCCAGAGGAAGGCAAAAAAAACCAGCTAAAAAGGGGGAAAAATTTCTTCCCTGACTCCAACGGCAATCGGAATGTATCCCTGGTCAACCAGATCTATATGCATTAATACCAGTAATTCTCAATATTTTTAGTTTTAGCAACTTATCCAGGCCTTTTTTAAAGCTATTCAATGAACATGCCATTACACATCTGCCGAGACAGTTCACAATTTCACCGTTCTCACTGTAAAGAACCCTTCCTAACCTGAAGACGAAACTTCTTTTCTTCCAACCTTAGAGGATGTCCACGTGTCCCTGATATGACCTATTAGTGACACATGCACCAGAGAGTTCATTGTATGGCCCATTAATATATTTGTATAAGGTTTCATGTCCCCACGCAAACGTCGCTTCTCCAATGTAAACAGCCCTAACTTGTCTATCTGCCTGCTATTCAAGCCCATCCATTCCTCTTATTAATTTAGTTGCCCTTCTCTGAACTGCCTCAATTTCCAAGATGTCCCTTTTGTATAGGGGATTCCAAAACTGCACTGCATTCCAAATGAGGCCTTACCAGTGCCTTGTAAAGAGGAGAATAATATTTTTCTCTCTTGAATCTATTCCCCCTTTTATACAAGACATATCTTGCTAGCTCTAGCCGTTGCTACTGGCATTGTTTGCTATGGCTAAGTCTGTTATCTACCAGAACGCCCAAATCTTTTTCCATTACAGATGCACTTAACACAGAGTTATTTATGGTGTAGGTGGCACAGGGATTATTAAATCCCAAATGCATCACCTACATTTACAACATTGAATCTCATCTGCCATTCTTCTGCCCATTTTGATAATCTTCTAGGTCTGCTTGCAGCACTTGCACATCATTGGAAGTTTCCAAAGCTCTTCATAGTTTAGTGTCATCAGCAAATACTGAGACCTTGCTCTCTATGCCCTCTTCTAAGTCATTTAAACAGATAAACAGAAGCGGCCCCAGTACAGAACCCTGAGGCACTCCTGCTAGAACTTTAGCCCACATATGAGGCTCCATTAACCACCACTCTCTGTTTGCGTCCAATAACCAGTTCTCTATCCATGAACAAATGTTTTCTTCAAGGCCAACAGTCCTCAGTTTTATACATATTTTGCTATGTGGCACAGATCAAAAGCTTTTGCAAAATCCAAATATACCACATCCACTGCTGTGCCTGAATCTAGCTTCTTACTCACTTCTCATAAAACCAATTAAATTTGCTGGCATGATCTATTTTTCATAATCACATGCTGACTACTACTAATAGATGATCTCTGGTAACAAAGTCAGGATATGATCCCTTACAAGGTTTCCATCAGCTTCCCTACCACGATGTTAGGCTTACAGGTCTATAGTTTCCAGGCTGTAAACGACTACCTTTTTTGAATATTGTTATTACATTGGCTTTTTTCCAATCCAGTGGCACATCCCCAAACAAGCAAATCTGAAAAGATAGAAACAGTGGTCTAGATGAACTGAACTAAGCTCTTTTAAATCCGAGGATGCAATCCATCTGGTCCTGGCGCTTTATTGATATTAACCTTGTCTAATTGTTTCCGTACCATATACTCTGTTTTCCAATGTGAAAACTCTTCATTTCTTCTCCCTGCATATTATTACAATCCCTACTGTAAGGACAAGTTCTCAACAGTAAAAACCGATGTAAAAAAACGATTTAGAAGATTAGCCTTTTCGGCATCCTCACTACCACCTCAGCTCTATTATTTAATGATCCCACATTCTCAGTCCTCATCTTTTTACCATTTATATACTTAAAAACATTTTGGGGTTGGACTTGCTTTGTTCGGCAATCCGTATTTCATTTTCTATTTTAGCTAGTTTAATTACTTTCACAGGCTTACAGGGAGTACAAAAGCTGTAATAAAGAGTGCAAGAAAGCAATTAAACTAGCTAAAATAGAAAATGAAATACGGATTGCCGAACAAAGCAAGTCCAACCCCAAAATGTTTTTTAAGTATATAAATGGTAAAAAGATGAGGACTGAGAATGTGGGATCATTAAATAATAGAGCTGAGGTGGTAGTAGAGGATGCCGAAAAGGCTAATCTTCTAAATCGTTTTTTTACATCGGTTTTTACTGTTGAGAATCCTTGTCCTTACAGTAGGGATTGTAATAATATGCAGGGAAGAAATGAAGTCTTCCCTTGTTTTATTTGCTGGTGCAATAGAGAACATGGAAGTATACTGCTTAAGCCTACAGTAGACTTCCACCAAATAAAAGAAGGGATTATGGGAGCTGACCAAAACCATCATCAACCATCCACAGCAATTGAGAAGTGAGGCACGGCGTGTTTGTATCTTTGTGAATTTGCTCTGTCTATTGGGACAAAATTGTCGGTGACTACATCAGAAATCCACTTCTTGCTTTTTGGCAATAATGTTGCCAAACAGTACAAGATCAATGATTATCAATTAAAAAAACCTCACCTATCTAATGTATTTTAGTACCTTTACAGGTATATACCCATTGACAATAACATTGCTAATAATTTGTGTGTCGTTCATGCCCATAAAGTGGCAATCAGTCATAATACTAGCTCCTTAGATTTATCTTTCTTACCCTCTCCTAAACTTTCAAAACAAATTCTTTGTTTTCCTAAACCAAAGTAAAAACGTATTCATCTTACTTGGCTTGCTGTTGGATGGTAGCCATTCATATCCAAACGAACAGAATAAAAGGCCACTGTACATTCTTGAAATTTTTCTACAATTAATCTTTAGCATGCCTGAAACTTTAAGTGAGTGTCTAGACCTGTTTATAAATTATTTGTAAAATGATTTATATGTTTTGTTCCATAGTTACAGGAATATTCTTGGAACTGCACTTTTTCTACTTACTACATGTGTGTTGTTTGTTTTAGCCCATTCTCTGGTCTTTACATTAATTACGAAAAGTATGTGGTTTACCCCCACTGATGACAATATCTAGTTATTAGACCACCTGACTTTCCCAGTACCAGTGATTGGCTCTATCAGACTTGTGAATCCAAATAACAAAATCATCATGTTTTGAGCTATGGAGAGGCTAGGTATTGACCAGAGAAACATTAGGGTTTTACATGGCCTAGACCAGAGAGTCCTGACATGTCATAACAGCAGTAAAGTAAAGAATTAATTTTGAAACTTTGTTTTCATTAAATATGTTGTATAGAAACCATAGTTTGTGCAAGTTCTTAAAGGACAATTATACTCACCTTTTTCCCCGATCCACTGCAGCATAGTACCCAGGTGAGGACCTAAATCGCTAAGTCCTCACCCTGGTACTTCCCTAACTCTCACTACTTACCGACAACGAATCTGCTTCGCGATCCACACTGTTCCACCTCTCTCTACTGTCAGTGACAGTCGCGGAGCAGCCAATTGGAAGACACGCCTCCTTTGCAGAGCGATCTTCCTATTGGCTTCCTCGCGATCTGTCACTGAGCAAGAAGAGCGGAGGAATGGAGCGATCGCGAAGCAGATTTTGCGTAAGTAGTGCAGGAGTTAGGAGTACCCGGGGAGGACTTAGCGATTTTAGGCCCTCACCCTGGGTACTATGCAGCTATGGAGTAAGAGGAGCGAGTGAGGTGAGTATAGTTGTCCTTTAAATTGTCCTCAGACTCAAACAATATAAACCAGGTGCTCATCAATGAAAACACACATGTAAAAATATGTTCATGGCTCACCACATCATGCTATTCTGTATTTTACTCTGTGAATTATTATTTCTGAACATTGATTCGAAAAAAACAAACATACAACATACGAACTGCATCTCCTAACCACTGATTTGACAACTAATCGGTTAGGTCAGCTGTCAGATCTCAGTTTGTTCATAGCACACCTTTGATCCAACAGATTAGAAACCTAGTCATATTTCCAGTCTATATCTGATTTCTATAAAAGTAACAGTACACCCACACTTTGCTTTGAAATATGCATACACGATCACAGAACTCTTAGTGGGAAATGGCAACTGCTGCTGAATGGGTTCTAGTAAAGCTGCAGTCCCTGGTTCAAGTTTTGGAGAAGGTAATATTATAATCTACTAAAACCTGTTTATATTCTTTTTAGGGTGTGAATTATACATTTAATTCTGCTCAGTTCTGTGTAACTTAATAGAATTCTCTTTTTGTGACTTTCTTACCCTATTCCACCTCCCAGCTCCAACACAGACATCCCATCCATGCATGGTAGCAATGAGATGACTCTGGTTTCTCCTCTGTGATAGTAGCTTAGCACTTGAGTCCAACATCATCTCCTCCGAGTGGCATCATGGGAATGTTCCTCCCAAAACTGTGTCATCGTTTGGCGTATATCTAGTATAGAGAAGGACAAAGACAGGTGTAATGGACCATTTGGTTATATCATTGTTCTTGTGCTAGTCACTTACATTGACAAGTAAAATTCTACCCATCCATGATACTTTAATAAAAATAAGATCTGATTTTTCTGGCTAAACTAATCCAGGCCCCGTATTGCTCCTCTGTTTTTATGTGTACTTGATTTGTCGGCCACTTGTTAGTGGCTAATTGCATGCAAAATTACATGTCGTATCGTCTTAAAGCCAACTAAAGCCTCAAAACAACATTGAATTAGAATGCAGATCAACTTGTTGTAAAAGCACTAATCAGCGTATCACCTCTCATTTATTATGGTTGTTGAGAAATGTAACTTTCTAACACAAGTTTGTGTCACATTTCCCAGTGTTCCAGTATCGCACACAGTGTGGTCACTGACCATTACGTTCTTTACACATGCTCAGTCCTAAAATACTCAGGAACTGTTACAGTTGTCACGCCCGCTAGTAGCCTCTAGCCAATCCTTTTGCAGGACAGAATATAAGTTTAGTTGGAAGCTGCAGCTTTAAAAAAACTTTTGGCATTTTTTTTCCCCCTATGCCCCTCCAGATCCTACCTTTCCTGCTTCAAAGTCTGTGACATCTTGGTTCTGCCTATTTGAATGTTTAGCTACGTCCCTCCGATCCAGATTTGATGCTTTCTTTAGTCTTGCAGTGTGCACGTGCATGACGTCGCTGCACACGCGACTGACATCGGTGCATGCATGGAAATGTGCACCAGCATGTCATCTCGCCACGCCAACGTATGCGCGCATGATGTAACGTCCGGAAGGGCATCATTTTTTTAAAGCTGCAGCTTCAACTAAACTTAACTTTATTTTACAGGGTACTTTTTATCCTTTAAAAATTTTGCATTATTTTAATGTATTTAAAGAATGTTAAAGGGTCGATGGTCAATTTTTCAGTCAATTTATTTGGCATGAACAGATAAATCGTGCTTTTTTCCTTTACTTAGGCAGAGGCCCACACTACAACGCACCAAACACAACCTTTAAAGTAAAAACGCAGGGACTGAGCGAAAAATGCTTGCCGCAAAACGCAAATGGACTCGCAATCGCATGCGCATCGAAAATTGCAGAACATTCGTGCTTCCGCGATTCCATGTTAGCAAAAATCGCTGGCGTGACACACGAGCGCAAAACGCGTACGCGAATGTGCGAGAATCGCGCTAGTGTGGCCTACCCTTATGCCATATTTATTTTAAACTATGTACTAATTAAATATAGTTAAAAATGCATACTTTTACTTGTGGCCTTACAACTACAACTCCCCGCCCTCTACATAGCAGAAGGAAGACAGGGATGGCTGGGAGTTGTAGTTTTAAATCATCTAGATTCTTGCAGGTTGGAAATCCCTGCTTATAAACTGAAAGTCATTGGTCCCATTACTAATAATCATGTTACTGCCATAACTTTCAATGTGATGCACTTGCACTTCCAGCTCCTTGCTGAAAACACAAATCTTAAGGGCTAGGCCACTAGCGCGTTTTTCTTGCGTTTCGCTCACGATTGCCCCCGTGATTTAGGCTAACATGGAAATCACGGGAAGGCGAAACAATGCGCGCGAACGCACAGAAATAGTGCACGCATTGAATGCGCGATTTGGTGCGTTTAAGTGTGTCCTCATCCTTGGTCCACAACGGTCTTAGAAATAAAAACTGCTGTGAAGTTTAAAAAGCCGTTCAATTCAACATGCTCATTATTACATCTACAGGGGAAAGCCGCACATCATTTCAGACATTCAGAGACAGATTTCCACTTTGAGATGCAGAGGGATTCCAATTCCCAGAATCACTTGGTAAGGATCAATTCAGCCAGTGGTATTTAATGTTTACACACTGTGGCTCTCTTGTTAAATTTCAGTTATGGAACATACGTTTTAATGATGCACTAGAGCATTTTGTCATACATTTATAGTATTTCATACAGGCTAGAAAAAACTTTGCAGAAACATTACTTGTAATATTACATACTAGTGCATCGGTCACAAAAAATATTTTCTAGTAAGAATAAAAGCATTTTTAGAGAGCATTTTTTTATCAGACCTGTAATGCTGTTGATCACTCTTAGAAATGAGCTTTCTATCCACCAGCATACAGACCAGTTATGCAGCACCCCAGCTCCACAAAAAGAATCTTCACACCAAAGCAATTGTAAAAAGTAACTTACCATCTCGCCATGGTCACTGCAGTAGCAAACTCTTATATATTGATTTCTCTTAATAAAATGAGGGTTTCTACAATGATCTGGATTTAGAAAACTATTTTCTTTGAAAATATAAAAACAATTTGTAGAAAAGTAACTCAAAAACACAAAAGCTACAGTTAAATAAATAGCAGTATGGATGGCAACCCTTGTGCGACTAAAGCTCCGGCTGTATCTGTTGTACTTTTGCCTCTAGGTCTCATTAGAAAATGTTTATTCATCAGTAAAGGGTCCAATTCAAGCATTTCAGCTTGTGTGCACCTTTCTGAATTCCACTTGGATAACTGAGACTTGCAGTGACTGTATAAAGAAACTCGTTCAGCTGATCTAGACCCCACCTATGCCCCTATTCATTGGCCAATAAATGCTCAGAAGGCCACAGGCACCAATAGTGCAAATACAGCCGGACTGCTATGCAAATGACTTGCTGGGTATCGGTGAAATGGCCAGTCTCCTTATCAGTGCGGGAGGGAGATATCATAATGCTGTGCATTTAGCATGGAGCCTAATGCAAAGTTTGAGCCTGTTCAAATTCAGGTTAAAGGTGAGATAGTAAGGATAATTATAGGGAATAGTATTATTGTGCTAAACTGTAAGCATGTCACAATATCTATATTGTCTATGAACATATGAAAAAGATGGGAGAATTCATGTGTAAACACGACCTTTCTAACTTGGCAGTTTCATTCTGTCGCATCAAACAGGAAGGTTCAGAGAACTGCATCTTCAAAAATCTATTATCTTTCTATCTTCTTTCTATCTATCTTCTACTTCTTTCTATCTATCATCTATCTATTATCTTTCTATCTATTATCTTTCTATCTATGAATATCTATCACTATCTATCTATCACTATCTACTATCTATCTATCTATCGATCTATCATCTATCTATCTCTCTATCTACATACTATCTACTACTACATCTATCATCTGATCTCCATCTATCATCTACATATTATCATCTAGATCATCTATCATACGTCTATCTATCTATCTATCTATCTATCTATCATCTATCTATCTATCTATCATCTATCTATCATCTATATTATCTATCTATCATCAATTATCTATCTATCTATCACTATCTATCTATCATCGATCTATCAATCTATCATCTATCTATCTTCTATCTATCTATCTATCTATCTATCTTTCTATCACCTATCTATTATCTATCTATCTATCATCTATCTATCTATCTATCATCTATCTATCTATTGGTCAGAAGAAGAGGAAGCAGAGACTGGCCAATAGCTGTAAAAGCTTTTGCTTTTATAAAGCTTGTCTCTCTGCTGTTATTGATAAATAGGAGGCAGGGGTTCTCTCTAATGAGGCAATATGAGCAAAATGCTCGGATGGCGCACCTGTGAATTCAGAGAGGCGGCAGGCAGAGCTCACTTTAAATTTTTTTTTAGAAAAGTGGCAGGCAGAGCAGATGGAAAATAAAACCAGGTGTGTGAGCGTGTGCACATATGCCGACCTGCAATTTTTCCCTTTTGCTCTGCACTAACTGCCGCTTTCATGCAGGCCCTGCTCTGATTGTCATAGGGTAAGTGGAAATTATCTGTGTGTGCAGAATTGGGCACATCTTATTTTTAACATAGTTTGGGTGATGTAGGAATTAGGGGATGTTACATTTGCCATTGGTGTGATTTGGGCATTATGGCATCTTATATTGTATCTATCTGTGTGATCTAGGCATTAACGCATGTTATATGTACCTGTGTGAGCTGGGCAGGATGGCAACTTGGTTAGGTTAATTAGGTCCTGCTGAAAGAACTACACTTGCCGTGGTGGCAGGTTTTACAATTCTGTTGGGGGAAACAGTTTTATTCTAAAGGAATTATGGTGTGGATAAATGTCTTTTTGAGGAATTGTATAAAATCCACGTGAAGTTTAAAAGACCAAATGCTTAACCACCCCATTCCTGGAAGCCAAGCATACCTAATCCTGGTTGCAGTGGCGCGTTTCATTGTGCCAAGTGGTACATAGGGCGGCATTCAAAGTTTGGCTCAGTTGGCATAAACCCTAGAGACCACCTGATAGGGAGGAGATACATAAGGTGCCCATACATTAATTAGATGTACACACGATATTCCATGTCATTCTTCATATCCCGCCAAGCCTGATTACTTTGCAACCACAATACAGGTTTCTTATACTCAACAAGATTTAAGCTTTCTCATTTATTTCTCCTTTTATAAGTTAATTTCTGTTACTGTTTCGATAAATTGTATCTGTCTGTCAGTCCTGCTGCTAAACTCCCAATACCAACATCCACATAAGAAATCAAAATTTGTATTAGACTGAGACTCAGACGATAGAAAACCTTACGTAAATTCTCACTCTATAAACCAGCAATATTCATTTACAAACCCTCTTTACATTTTTTATTTATTTCAGTGCATGTGTCTGATTAGCTGGACTTTGTAATGTTCACTTTCCGGCCTCTCATGTGATGCATCAGCCACATCACAAGTCTACAGGCAAAGTCCATTAACCCTTTTAGTGCCATGAGAATTTACCACTTTCCCTGTGCTCTGTGCCAGACGAATGTTCGGGAATTTGCACTTATTTGGTTTACTAAAATTTATATGATAGGAAAAACCTCAATCGTTTCTTTTTACCTACAATACAATGTTTTCTTTACTTGGGCTATACATTTTATAAATTTTCTGATAATACCAAAATCTACTTTTCCACCCCCTGCACAACCCCTGAATTTCAATCTTAAATCTATAAATGTCTGGTCTTATTTCCTACTTGATGGTTCGCCACCACCTTAATCATCTATCTAAACAGAATTATTAATTTCCCCCCCCGAAACTGGGACCTAGTGCACCCTTCTCCATCCCTATTGAAAATATGTCATTAAACCAGTTGAATCTGCACGCTGCCTTGGAGTAATATTTGACTCCTCTCTTTCCTTCCATCATCACATTAACAATGTCACCTGGACGTGTTTTTTTTCCCTTCGCAATATTTCAAAGATCCCCAATTATCTCTCGTCTCCACTTCTAAAATGCTCATGTATGCCCTTATATTCTCCCATCTCGACTACTGTAATATTCTGCTATTTTGTCTTCCGGCCTTCATCTTTTCCCTCTCCAGTCTATCTTAAACTTGGCAGTTTGGATCATCTCACTCTCCTCCAAGAGAGAACCCACAATCCCGATACTGCAGTCTATAGGTGGTTCCCATCAAAGAATATAATTCAATACCCTTCTTTTAACCTTTAATCCCTTCTTACTTATCATCCCTCTTGGTCCCTTATATTCCTGGACATACCCTGTGCTCCTTACAAGGCAATCTTCTCTAACAAACCTCAACATTGCTTCCTCCCTCCTAAACCATTCTCTTAGCTGCTCCCTAGCTTTGGAAGTTTCTCCTTCTCTCACTTTGCATAGGTAATAGCTCTTTTAAATGTAAACTGTTATACTTCCTTTCTAAAAACAGCACTTTAATAAATGTTATCACTTTGTATCCCTCCCCCCTACATGTATCTTGTAGTTGTCCCTCCCACTTAGATTGTAGCTCTTCAGGCAGGATCCAATCCTTTTGTGTCTAGGCATTCAACCATCCATATGTAGCCTTAACCTATGTATGAAACTTTTTTATATATATTTTATCTGTTTAATTGCTTGTATACATATCCTTACATACTACATTGTTCCCCCAAGAGGACTCGTGGTTATCCTTTAGGATTGAATGTTTTCCCAAAACTCTGGATCCCAGTATTCCTTCAGCCAATATACCTCAATCTACAACCACTCGCTTCACCAATCAGGCCCCCAATTGCCAGAAGGCTGGCATGCCTCACTGGGTATGGTTGTGGGTTGACCCCTGTACTTAGGTAGTCCAACAATGGACCACTTTCATGTGGTGGTGCAGCGCTCTCCAAGCCGCTCACCACAAACCACTGTAATAAGGAGATTGAGAGCTGCACCACGAATCTTTCAAATTAATTTTATTGTGACAAATATGTGCTCAACGTTTCAGGCAGACCCCTTCTTAGGTGCGTAACACAACATATCAGTGACTGGTTTAAGTACTCTTGCTACCCATAATGGGGAGGGCTTAATCACAATCAATTAACTTCTACACATAATTTAAAAACCAAGTGAAAAAGTGCTTAAAGGATAATTATACTTCACCTTCCCTCTGCTCCTCTTTGGTCAGTACCTTCTACCCAGTGGAGGACCTGACCCTAGTCCTCACCCCGGGGTTCACGTAACTTTCTGCATAGGCTAAAGGTGGCCATACATATGAACATATCGTTCAATTGTATGGGCTTTTCCTGACCAACCGAGTGCCGGCGAACAACCGTAGTCGCCACTACGGTCTGTCATTCGGTCTGTCGTTCCATTGCCCATTATCGGCTCCCTTTACTTTAGCAAAGGGAGCCGATACGATCATTTACGTGTATGGCCATATGACCGACTGATCCCATATCCGCGTATGGGGATCGTCGTTTACATGTGTGGCGTTCCTGACGCAATGTGCTGACAGATACCAATGTGATGTTCGGCACATTGCGATGGAATCGCATGGTATGGCCACCTTTACTGACACTCGCTCCTGTAGGCTCGCCCCCTCCTCTCCTAGCGTGACCAGGCCAATAGGAAGGCATGCTCCTGCAGAGCGTATCTTGCTATTGGCCTCGTCGCCCGGGAAGGTAGGGGCGAGCCTACCGGAGCAGCCAGTCAGTAAGTCTTGCAGAAAATTACGCAAACCCAGGGGTGAGGACCGACGAAGGGAGTGAGTATACTTCCATGGATTCATTAACTAGGTATAGCATACTTTTTTATTATTATTATTGTGGATTATATAGTGCCAACATCTTCCGTGGCGCTTTACAGTTGCATTATATACATAGAAAACAATTATATACAAGTAACAAGTACTGCAGTAATACAAATGGCAAATTATTAATGTGCTGATCCACTCCTGGTTCCCGGCGTCCTTTCATTTTTACAATGTGGCCTAATATAGGTGGTAAGACTCTGCACTTACCTGTTCCTCGCTCCCCGTGGACGCTGTCCTCGGGAATCTCCGGTGGCATCTGCCGCATCTTCGGCCGGTGACGTCATTCGCCCCGTCCAGCTTTCTTGGGCGCAAACAGGTCCGCGCTGCTTGCGCACCCGCCTCTGTCTTCTTCTGGTGCTGTGCGGACTGCACAAGAACCGCTCCTTATCTCCTCCATTCTTCCAGGCTCCTCATTGGACGGAGGAGAGCCAATTAGTTTAAGCTGCTATCCCAGCATCTGCTTACCTCTCCCATTGGTTCCCCTGCTGTATTTAAGCCTGCTTTTGTCATAGTCTCATTGTTATAGTTTTGGTTAGCCAAGCTAGTGGTCCAAGCTATTTCTTAGTAGCCTAAATCTGGTTCTTTGTAGCCTAGTCTTGTTCATTGTTCTTCTCATTGCTCATTGTTTTCCTTGTATCTTGTAATTTTCTTGTCTTCCAGTTCCTGTTCAGCTCCATTGGTGTTCCAGTTTTCCAGAGTATACCTGGCCTCAGCGTCTATACCTTCCGCTCTAAGACTGGGAGTAACCATGTACAGCGAGGCACAACAAGTCTCCTGACGATCGGGGGCTTGTCTATAGGTGAAGACAGCGGCTGTAGATTGGGGTTTAGGCGCTGAAAGTATACTCGGGGACTCCTGGTTCAACTTATAACAGGCCATGGAAGATATCCAAGACAACTACGGCTCTTAACTGGGGCGGTTAACCAACTACTGTAATGGAAAAAGATTTGGGGGTTCTGGTAGATAACAGACTTAGCTGTAGCAAACATGCCAGGTACAACAGCTAGAGCTAGCAAGATATTGTCTTGTATAAAAAGGGGAATAGATTCAAGAGAGAAAAATTATTCTCCCTCTTTACAAGGCCCTGGTAAGGCCTCATTTGGAATATGTGGTGCAGTTTTGGAATCCCTATACAAAAGGGACATCTTGGAAATTGAGGCAGTTCAGAGAAGGGCAACTAAATTATAAGGGGAATGGAGGGGCTTGAATATGCAGGCAGATTAGACAAGTAGGGCTTTTTTACATTGTAGAAGCGCGGTTGTGTGGGGACATGATAACCTTATACAATATATTAATGGCCCATACAATGAACTCTCTATTGCATTGTTCACTATAGGTCATATCAGAGGACACGTGGACATCCTTAAGGTTTGAAGAAAAAGTTTCATCTTCAGGTTAGGAAGGGTTTCTTTACAGTGAGAACGGGGAAACTGTGGAACTGTCTTCCAGCAGATGTGGTAATAGCGTTCATTGAAATACTTTAAAAAGGCCTGGATATTTTCTAAACTAAAAAAATATTGAGAATTACTGGTATTAATGCATATAGATCTGGTTGATCCAGGGATACTTTCCGATTGCCGTTTGGAGTCAGGAAGGAATTTTCCCCCCTTTTTAGCTGGGGTTTTTTGCCTTCCTCTGGATCAACTGTTAGGTAGGGTTAAAAAAAAAAAAAAAAAAAGTGAATAGGTTGGACTTGATGGACGTCTGTCTTTATTCAACCTTATTACTTGTAACTAGCCCAAAGGTAGCGGCCCAGGAAAAGGTCCCTCCAGATGCTCCACTTCCTGTTTTCGAACCGAAGGCCCCACTTTAATGGCACGCTGCAAGTTTGACAACTTTATGAACTCCGCAAGTTATATTTCCGGCTGCGCCCTACCTCCACTGGTTCTGAATCCCAGAAAGTTGCCCTGTGATATCCCTCCTTCAAGGGGATCGCAGACCTGCATTTGGCCTTCCAGATGATAGTCCATCATTGGTATCTGTGACCACCTTTTTTGACGCCATGTCTCCCTCTACTCATAGGTAAAGAGAAAATGTGAAGCACAAGCCAGCTAATTAACTTGCTCGAAGGACAATTGGGGATAGATAAATATAAGAAACACAAAGGTAGAGAAAAAAGTATCCCCCTCTCAAATTCCCCTAACTTAAAGTGCATCAGTTTTATACAGTGACGGGGAGTTAAAATAATCAACTTTTATGATATACATTAAAATATAACACACTTCATAAAAATAACTAGAAAAAGATAAAAACCATCCAGTAAAATATTCAACGAGATAGAGCATCTGTGGGTAGAATCACAAAGTATTGTGAATGACGTTAATATTCCCACACTCAGAATAAAACTAGTAAAGACAAACAGGTATAAATATGAGTGGGGGTAGGATATCTCCTAACAGTATAACTCCCTCCAAAGAGCCCCAATCCTGGAGTCCCTAAGGCACTACGTGTTATTACTAGTCATAAAGTAGGGAAAACCTAATGCTGGATCCCTATACTGGAATATAGGTTCCACAAACAAGGAAAACAGAAGCAACCCGATCCCCCAGTGTCAATAGTAAAGCAGAGAGGCTTCTGGTATGGAAGTCTCTAGTACCGAAAACGGAATAAACATGTAGGTTGCCTGTATATGCCCCCCTCAGAGAAACATCATGAGGAGGATCAGGCAATCCAGTGAACAGTGGGATTGGGTGAAGAAAACCTTGTGCCTCCTCTACACATGTCATGATCTTACCACCACTGCTGAGGCCAAGATTAGGAAGCTTCGCAGGACAAACATTTTGCTGAGGTGTATGCGGCTGAGTTTCGCCGCTGGGCGGTGATTGAGCTGGAGATCCAGCTTTAAATAATAAATTTATTTTTAGCCTTTCGGAGTCCATTAAGGACGTTCTCTCGAATTACCCACCTACCGAGTCCCTTGACAAATCTATGGCGTTGGCTATCAAAATTGCCAGTAGGTTAGAATGTTCTCAAGAGAGATTAATGGCTACTTCAGGCCTTCTAGGTCATTACTGACTCCTTCTGTCCTCGCTCCATCTTCCCCAGAGGAACCCATGCAATTGGGTAT
Organism: Hymenochirus boettgeri; assembly: GCA_019447015.1. Lineage (NCBI taxonomy): Eukaryota > Metazoa > Chordata > Amphibia > Anura > Pipidae > Hymenochirus > Hymenochirus boettgeri. The sequence continues at coordinate 136,251 of JAACNH010000220.1, forward strand.
GTCAAAGCTTTCTCTGGTGGAAAAGAACGAGGCGTCAGAAGGTCACTTTGCTAACGTGTGTCCAAAAAGGGGTCCAAAAGCCGGGAAACTTCAGCGCCTAGGTGGGTTGAGGAGAGATCCCTAGGCGATCAGATAGTTCTCTCCTAATGTTCAGTCCTTATAAATTTTGTTACCTGTCACTTTTTGGGGTTCTAGTGTTTTCCATTCCCATGTCTTTTTAGATAGTGGAGCGGCTGGAAATATCATGGACCGTACTCTGGCCATGTCCATTGGTATTCCACCCAACCCACTTCCTAACCCCATTCAAGTTCGGGCTATTCTTTCTTTCTAGCAGTCCTGTATCTATGACACCAGAGATCATTATCCAAGTTGAGTTGGGTTATCCTGAGGTTCTAACATTTCTTCCTCCTCAATATTCCATCCAGCCCCTCATTCTGGGTTTGCCCTGGTCCACGGTCAGATTGTCAGGTGGGGCTTGATCATGAAAACCAGGTTCCTTCCATTTCTTTGCTATTACTATTAAGGGTTACCTGACTGTTATCACGATTATCTTGATATTTTTTCCCCGCAGGCTGCCGATAAATCCCTCCACACCGCTATACGACTGATCATAGATTTATTGCCTGGTACGATGCCCACCACCTGGACATCATTACAACCTTACCGGCCCTGAGACTCTTGCTATGAGGGAGTATATTAAAGAAAACCTAGAAAGGGTTTATTCGGCCTTCCACCTCCCCTGCAAGGCAGGTTTCTTTGTATAAAAAAGGATGGAAGTCTGAGACCAAGTGTTGACTTTCGTGCTTTGAATAAAATTACAGTCAAAAACAGGTATTCCCTACCCTTGATTAACATATGTTCTCCCAAATAATCGGGTCTTCTGTTTTTTTTCCAAGTTAGACTTAAGAGAGCATATAATTTGATTAGAATACATCAAGGGGATGAATGGAAGACTGCATTTAACACCAAGGATGGCCATTATGAATACAGTTTAGCCCTTCGGCTTATGTAACGCACCAGCGTGACATAATGCCAAAAGGTTAAATTCAGACAAGCCAATTGGGCTCTTTTCTTCTCCAGGTTCCGTTTCATAATCACATATAAAACTGCATCTAAGTATATAAAAGCTGATGCCCTTTCTCGTAATTTTTCTGATTCACTTGTTAATACTGAAACATTTCCAGAACCCATTATTCCTCCCTGCTGTTTTTTGAATGCCTTGTCCACTTCTCCAGTTATCTCCTAATCTTTCTGATCTTTTAAAACCCATTTCAGACCGATGTTCCTCCTGGTAACCCTCAACCTTTTATTTTTTTCCTCCTAATCTCCGTTTACAGGTAACTCCAGCAGTTCCATGATTCTAAGTTAGCCGGATATCCAGGGGAGAAAAAGACCTACGAGCCCTGTCCTGTCAGGTATGGTGGCCTTCAATTTCCAGAGACACCAAATCCTATGTTAAAGCCTGTGTGGTTTGTGCCCGTAGCAAGACACCTAGAAATACTCCTTTTGGCACATTAATGCCCCTGCCTGTGCCTACCACTCCATGGTCCCAGATCTCCATGGATTTCATAGTTGACCTGCCCATCTCCCTGGGTCAACGGTCATTTGGGTCGTAGTTGACCGTTTTAGCAAGATGGCTCATTTTATACCACTTAACAACTTCCATCTGCTAAAGATTTATCACTTTTTATTATCAACACATTTTCCAACTCCATGGGTTTCCAGACAACATAGTTTCAGATAGGTGGGTCCAGTGTGTATCTCAGTTTAGTGCTCCTTTTGTGCTCGGTTGGGTTCTCCCTGTCTTTTTCTTCCTCCTTCCATCCTCAGTCTATTGGCAGACAGAGAGGACCAATCAATCATTAGAGCAATACCTCTGTTGTCTTGTTTCAGATTGTCAGGAATCCTGGGCAGAATTTCTACACTTTGCTGAGTTTGCATACAATAATACTATACATTCTCTACAGGTACTTCTCCATTCTACTGCATTATGGTCCTCATTCCAAAGCATCCTTTTAACCGGACCTACTTCTGACTTCCCTGGAAAATTGGTTTCAACACATGTCCACTATCTCTGGCGCCAGGTATAACAAAGTCTAAAAAAGGCCTCTTCTTGTCAAACAACTTTGCAGACAAACATAGATCCAAGAAGCCGGACTTTTCACCAGGTTACTTGTATGGGTCTTCACTCACAACCTCTCTCTCCGTCAACCCTGTTCCAAATTGGGTACTAAGTTCATCGGTCCATATCCTATTCTTCAGAAAATTAATAGATAATGTTAAAGTGGCCTACTCCTCCATCTAACAAAGTACAAATTCTTTTCATGTTTCATTACTAAAATCAACTGCCTGTGCTCTTGCTACATCTGAACCTCCTCCTCCAGTTGAAGTCCAGGGAGAAACAGAATTTGAGGTTGACAATCTTGGACTCACATTGGCTCCAAATTCTTTACTATCTTATTGACTGGAGGTTATGGTCCTGAAGAAAGATGCTGGGTTCCTCATCATAGGGGCCATGCTCAAGAACTCATTGACCAATTTCACATGGATAATCCAGAAACCTACTTTAAAGGGTCCAGTGGCCCTTACATTTTCCTCGCTCCCCATCGACGCCGTCCTTGGGAATCTCCGCGGCATCTGTCGCATTTCGTCCGGTGACGTCATTCGGCCGTGAGCATGTCCCGCGCTGCCGCACACCTGCCCCGTTCTTCTTCTGGTGCTGTGTGACACCGCACACACCACTCCTTATCCCCTCCGTTCTTCCAGGCTCGTCATTGGACGGAGGGAACCAATTAGTTTAAACTGGCCTATTCCAGCATCTGCTTTACCTCTCCACTCCTCATTGGTTCCCCTGCTGTATTTGAGCCTGCTTTTGGCATAGTCTCATTGCCTGTTATATTTTTGATTAGCCAAGCTAGTGGTCCTAGCTATTTCTAATTTCTATATCAGAGATAAGGTAAAGCCACTATTTTTTTTTATGTGTGTGTAGCACTTTTTGCTTATTCACAAATACAGTCATATGTCAAAAATTGTTCGATAATCTCCCACTTTGGTTTCAAGCAAAACTGATGGGGGATTGAGGGGAACTTCTGGCCCAGTACCAAGATCATAATCTCTACAATCTGTAGCACTTTGTCATTTCATATAGCAATTGTAATGGTTACTATCTGTGACACCATTACAAATAATATTATTTATAATATTTAGGAATATACACATACATTACACACACTGTTTCTCAGCGTCAATACAGATCACAAACTGAAACACAAATGGACAGTGGTCAGGAAAACACAGCATTTGCGCGTAAAGTAACTGTGGTAATTCTTCCAAAGTAGTAAGAATTTATAAAAAGCCTTCCATCACACCTCAAATGAAACCTAAATCACATCTCTAGATAAAATTTATGAGAAGTTTATTGCTGGAAGATTAAGCAATATTACTTCCTGCTTGAACACTTCCTGTTTTCAGCCATGTGACCAGCTTGTAGTCATGTGACCAGCCCCTGCCTGCATTAATAGCCTTTCTTTCTCACACTGTCATTTTTTCTCTAGGTACTTCCTGATTTCCCCAGCATTAAGTCTTAACTGACATGCTTCTCCCCCGGGCGGCGGACATCAGGGCAGAGGTCAGGTGATGTCACTCAACCTTCTAGAAGCAGGAAGCTTAACATCACCCCAATCTAGTTTCTTACAGGCTCCAGCCAGAGATGTGATTAACGGCTCATTTAAAAGGAAATGTAACCCTAAACGTTTTGAGACCACAGTTGCCCTTTAGACACATTCGGACTATGTACCGAGAGCCATGTCACTCTCTATTGCCTCCCCTGGCAATGCATAGTAATTAAAGGGCAATTATGTGAGAATTTTTTTTTTTAATTTCTTCTAATGTATCCTATAAGTCATCCCTCCACCAGGGTACCTTTATTTTCTTTAAATTCTACAAGTCCCCGAGATATAGCCTTTGAATATGCTGTGATTTGTGAGCTGCTACACCTCATCTGTCACTCAAAGGCACACACCCCACACAATCCAAGCTCCCCTGCAGTACTGTCACACCTCTCTCACCCACACTATATGTACCATGTGCAACATATAGTCAAATGCTGTAGTGCTAAACACAATCAATAAACCATTAACCCAGCAATATGAGCATAACACACTATAAAACAGCCCCCTCCCCCCAAGAAAATCTTATACATACAAAACACTAATACAGTATATATAATACAGTAATACAGACTATATACCAAACAAGACACACAGTGCAATCTATGAAATTATAGACTAAAGCAACTGAAATGTAACAGGACAACAAGCAGTGTCACTGTGTTTGTGAAGGTCTCTCACTACAAACTGCTGTTACACTGACTCTCTCTTCAGTGATTATGACTCAGCTAAGCAGGGGAGAGATGTGAACTTCAGGTAAAAATAAATAACAATTAGCAAAGTTAGAGAACAGGCAGAGTTCAGTAATTTACTTGTAAAGAATCTCAGCACCACTTTGTCCTCCTCTCTCCCCCTCTGCCCCTCCCTTCAGCATATTGCTACTTTATTCCACACTTTGATGGCTTGCAGTCTAGCTCTGGAAGGGAGGGGTCAACAGGATGTCAGCACTTCATTTAAAGTCCTTTCAACTGACAATGCTCGGACTCTGTATACAGCGCCCTCACTGCTTGAGGGGGAGTAGACAGAGGGGGAGGGGACACACAGCTTGGTAACTTCTGCCAGTGTGAAGAAACGCAGCCACACAGAAACATGAAAGTGAGCAGCTTATACTAAGTATCTATACATTGTATACAGACAAAGTTTTTTTTTTCACTATAGTTGCCCTTTAAGGTTGAATAAAGACATACGTCCATCAAGTCCAACCTATTCACCCTCTTTATATATATATATTTTTTTTTTTTTTTTAACCCACCTAACAGTTGATCCAGAGGAAGGCAAAAAAAACCAGCTAAAAAGGGGGAAAAATTTCTTCCCTGACTCCAACGGCAATCGGAATGTATCCCGGTCAACCAGATCTATATGCATTAATACCAGTAATTCTCAATATTTTTAGTTTTAGCAACTTATCCAGGCCTTTTTTAAAGCTATTCAATGAACATGCCATTACACATCTGCCGAGACAGTTCACAATTTCACCGTTCTCACTGTAAAGAACCCTTCCTAACCTGAAGACGAAACTTCTTTTCTTCCAACCTTAGAGGATGTCCACGTGTCCCTGATATGACCTATTAGTGACACATGCACCAGAGAGTTCATTGTATGGCCCATTAATATATTTGTATAAGGTTTCATGTCCCCCGCAAACGTCGCTTCTCCAATGTAAACAGCCCTAACTTGTCTATCTGCCTGCTATTCAAGCCCATCCATTCCTCTTATTAATTTAGTTGCCCTTCTCTGAACTGCCTCAATTTCCAAGATGTCCCTTTTGTATAGGGGATTCCAAAACTGCACTGCATTCCAAATGAGGCCTTACCAGTGCCTTGTAAAGAGGAGAATAATATTTTTCTCTCTTGAATCTATTCCCCCTTTTATACAAGACATATCTTGCTAGCTCTAGCCGTTGCTACTGGCATTGTTTGCTATGGCTAAGTCTGTTATCTACCAGAACGCCCAAATCTTTTTCCATTACAGATGCACTTAACACAGAGTTATTTATGGTGTAGGTGGCACAGGGATTATTAAATCCCAAATGCATCACCTTACATTTACAACATTGAATCTCATCTGCCATTCTTCTGCCCATTTTGATAATCTTCTAGGTCTGCTTGCAGCACTTGCACATCATTGGAAGTTTCCAAAGCTCTTCATAGTTTAGTGTCATCAGCAAATACTGAGACCTTGCTCTCTATGCCCTCTTCTAAGTCATTTATAACAGATAAACAGAAGCGGCCCCAGTACAGAACCCTGAGGCACTCCTCTAGAACTTTAGCCCACATATGAGGCTCCATTAACCACCACTCTCTGTTTGCGTCCAATAACCAGTTCTCTATCCATGAACAAATGTTTTCTTCAAGGCCAACAGTTCCTCAGTTTTATACATATTTTGCTATGTGGCACAGATCAAAAGCTTTTGCAAAATCCAAATATACCACATCCACTGCTGTGCCTGAATCTAGCTTCTTACTCACTTCTCATAAAACCAATTAAATTTGTCTGGCATGATCTATTTTTCATAATCATGCTGACTACTACTAATAGATGATCTCTGGTAACAAAGTCAGGATATGATCCCTTACAAGGTTTCCATCAGCTTCCCTACCACGATGTTAGGCTTACAGGTCTATAGTTTCCAGGCTGTAAACGACTACCTTTTTTGAATATTGTTATTACATTGGCTTTTTTCCAATCCAGTGGCACATCCCCAAACAAGCAAATCTGAAAAGATAGAAACAGTGGTCTAGATGAACTGAACTAAGCTCTTTTAAATCCGAGGATGCAATCCATCTGGTCCTGGCGCTTTATTGATATTAACCTTGTCTAATTGTTTCCGTACCATATACTCTTTTCTCCAATGTGAAAACTCTTCATTTCTTCTTCCCTGCATATTACAACATCAAGCTTCTAGGCGACAGAAGATCAAGTATGGCCAGGATTGGCCAAGCCAGTCACTGACAGAACTAATGGAGCTTATGTGATTATTTACAATAGTAATTAAGGTTGAATGAGAGACATAAGTTCCATCAAGTCCAACCTTCACCCTCTTATATATATAATACTATTTTTTTTTACCCCTACCTAAACAGTTGATCCAGAGGAAGGGAAAAAAACCCCAGCTAAAAAGGGGAAAAAAATTCCTTTCCTGAACTCCAAACGCAATCTGGAAACGTATCCCGGTTTGAGATCAACCAGATCTATATGCATAATACCAGTAACTCAAATATTAATCCTTACACAAACGACAGTATGACAAACCTTCTCAAATTTATAGTATCCCTATACCAACCAGAACTACGTATATGTATTAATACCAGTAATTCTCAATATTATATTAGTACACTGTACCACCAGAACTACAGTATATGTATTTAATACCAGTATTCTCAATATTTATAGAAACGCCCTTTTCAATCAAAATTCTTACGTCTCCCCTGTTACCACGTAGCCTCGGTATAAGGATTAAATGCCAATGAAAGTGATCCTTGTTCTACTGGTCCCCCGCGACTCTTACCCTCCCACGCAGTTTATATGTTATGTAGGCGCTCATTACTATGTCCATCCGCAAGTATCTCGACTGTTAGCGCTTATGTGGATTCTACAGTCTTTTTTCCGCCTCTGTCATCGGCCCGCCTATTTATCGCCCCCTTCTGCGGAAGACTGTCTTTACCCTCATCTCGCTCTGTCACCGCCCGTTCACCTTATTAACTGCAGAGACCACTTATTTACTCTGACAACTTTGGGCTGTACAGTGTCCTCTGAACTGATCCTCTGGAGTAAAGTGTTACTCAGCAGCAGTCAGGCTCGTGCTGCCTCATGATCCCTATCTATTTTGGTGATACCCCCGGTCATGTCTATGATGACCACTCAACGTTCTATCCGTCGCTGTCTTGATCAGGTTCAATACCGTCATCAATTGTCTAACTGACTTGATCTCACGCGCCAATCATTCCACCTCTATTTATTTCGTGACTGCCACCTTTTCTGGCACTGCTCAATTTTCTCAAGATGCCCTCCCGTTGGTTTATAGGGGATCCAATAAATCACGGAACCGACATCTTTCCACCTTGAGGCTTGTACAGTGCACCTTGTCAAAGAGGGAGAATAATATGTTTTCTTGCTCCGTGACTACATTCCCCCCCACTTATTCATACAAGAACAATCTTGTATAGCATATATGTTCCGTTTGCTACTTGGTCACGTTTGCTCCAGAGTTAAGTCTGTTTATTCTACCAGCCCACCCAACATTTCTCTTCCAGTACACCGATCGCACTTAACTACAAGATGTTGTATTGATGGGTTGTTACTGGTGCAAGCAGTGGATTTTATTATTATTGATCTCCACATGCACACACCCGACTGTGACATGTATCAACATGAATTCCCTGCCCCATATCTGCGTGCCTAGTGTGCAACTTTCTCGAGGTCTGCTTTGCATGCTACTTGCGATCCCTCATCTGTTTTAAGTTTCGCCAACGTAGCATCGGTGTCACGTGTCCTACCGTCACATATCGCGATCCGCTAGCGAGCACTCAAATGCACCCCTGTTGATACGCATGTATTAAATAGACGTTATGTAATAACACGAACGCGTGGCCTTCCAGTAAAGTAACTTAACCCATGCAGTGAAACTCCGCAGCTCGATAACTATAGCCCACACACTATGATTTAGAATGACACTATCTCTTAACATATACCACCCCTCTGTCGTTGTTGCCGCCTCACTTATATACCATGTCTATCCGTATCCTAGCCGAATTACAATGTGTCCTTCTTTTCATATGCCAAGCAGTCCTCAGTTTTGTAGACATAGTCGCCTAGTGTCATCCACGATCAAAAGCTTTGTGCAGTAAATCGCACAATATACACAATCCCCACATGCTTTGCCTGATCTAGTAACTTTACTCCTCTTCTTATAAAAAACACTTAATATTGTGCGCATGATCTATTTCTCATAAACACTTGCTTGACTCTACTAATACTAATAAGATGATCTCTGGAGACAAAGTCAAGGATATGATCCAAACAAAGTTTCCAGCACTTCCTACCACTGATGTTAGCTTACAGGTCTTAGTTACCAGGCTGTGAACGACTACCTTTTTTGAAATTGGTATTTCATTGGCTTTTTTCCAATCCAGCGGCACATCCCAGACAAAAGCGAATCTGAAAAGATGAGAAACAGTGGTCTAGATAGAACTGAACTAAGCTCCTTTAAATCCGAGGATGCAATCCATCTGTCCTGGCGCTTTATTGATATTAACCTTGTCTAATTGTTTCCGTACCAATCTCTGGTATCCAATGTGAAAACTCTTCATTTTTCCCTGCATATTATTACAATCCCTACTGTAGGACAAGGATCTCACAGTAAAAACCGATGTAAAAAAACGGTTTAGCAGATTAGCCTTTTCGGCATCCTCTACTACCACCTCAGCCCATTATTTAATGGTCCCACATCTCAGTCCTCATCTTTTTACCATTTATATACTTAAAAAACATTTTGGGGTTGGACTTGCTTTGTTCGGCAATCCGTATTTCATTTCTATTTAGCTAGTTTAATTACTTCTTGCCATCTTTATTACAACTTTTGAAGTCCCTGTAAGCCTGTTCTGTGCCTTCTGTTTTAAAATTTTAAAAGCCCTTTCTTTTTTTCCATTTCCCTTTTTACCTGAGCATTAAGCAGGCAGGACTGGATCTAATTTTTTTACATTGTACCTAAAGGTACCGATTTGGAAATGTAATAGTTTAATATCCCTTTAAAAAGCGGTCCACATCTGCTCAGGATCTTTACCTAGAAACAGTTCTCCCCAGTCTATGAGCAGGAGCGATTCCTTTAAAAGCATAATTAGCTTTCCTAAAGTTAAAAGTTTTGTTTAACCAGTACACTTTAGTGTTTGGGGGGGAGCATAGAGGATAAGGAGGCATGTACGACCATGTATGGAAGTAAATCAATTGATAATCTAAAATGTATGTTTACAAATGCAAGAAGTCTGGCTGGAAAAACCGGCGAACTTGAAATAATAGCTTTAAAGGAAAGATATGATGTAATTGGTATAGCAGAATCATGGCTTAATGATTCACACGACTGGACAGTAAATATTGAAGGATACTCCTTATTTAGACATGACAGAGTTAATAGGAAAGGAAGAGGAGTATGTATGTATGTTAAACAGGAATTGAAGCCAAATTTGAAAGATGGAATAGATGGGGGAGTAAACGATACGGCAGAAACATTATGGGTGGAACTGTGTACAGGAAGCAAGAAGGTAGGTAAATTAATTGTTGGAGTATGTTATAAGCCGCCAAATGCCGGGAGGAGGTGGAAATGAATCTCCATATGCAGTTGGCGAAGGCTGCTGGTATGGGGCATGTTCTGGTCATGGGGGATTTTAACTAGCCTGACATAGATTGGAGTAAGGGAGCTGCCAGCACCTCAAAAGGTATAAAGTTCTTAAATTTCCTATATGAGCATTTTCTTTCACAGATGGTAGAAGTTCCACTAGACAGAATGCGCTGTTGGATCTGGTGATATCTAATAACCCTGAGCTCATTTTGGAGATGAGGGTAATGGGAAGCTTAGGGAATAGTGACCATGATATAGTGTCATTTAATATAGGTTGCAAAAAACTAAAGTGCACTGGCTTAACAAAAACTTTTAACTTTAGGAAAGCTAATTTTATGCTGTTAAAGGAATCGCTCCTGCTCATAGACTGGGGGGAACTGTTTCTAGGTAAAGATACTGAGCAGATGTGGACCACTTTTAAAGGGATATTAAACTATTACATTTCTAAATCGGTACCTTTAGGAAACAAGTGTAAAAAAATTAGATCCAGTCCTGCATGGCTTAATGCTCAGGTAAAAAGGGAGATGGAAAAAAAGAAAAAGGCTTTTAAAAAAAACAGAAGGCACAGAACAGGCTTACAGGGAGTATTAGCTGTAATAAAGAGTGCAAGAAAGTAATTAAACTAGCTAAAATAGAAAATGAAATACGGATTGCCGAACAAAGCATGTCCAACCCCAAAATGTTTTTTAAGTATATAAATGGTAAAAAGATGAGGACTGAGAATGTGGGACCATTAAATAATGGAGCTGAGGTGGTAGTAGAGGATGCCGAAAAGGCTAATCTGCTAAACCATTTTCTTACATCGGTTTTTACTGTTGAGAATCCTTGTCCTTACAGTAGGGATTGTAATAATGTGCAGGGAAGAAATGAAGAGTTTTCACATTGGATAACAGAGGATATCGTACGGAAACAATTAGACAAGGTTAATATCAATAAAGCGCCAGGACCAGATGAACTAAGCTTTAAAGGAGCTTAGTTCAGTTCTATCTAGACCACTGTTTCTCATCTTTTCAGATTCGCTTTTGTCTGGGGATGTGCCGCTGGATTGGAAAAAAGCCAATGTAATACCAATATTCAAAAAAGGTAGTCGTTCACAGCCTGGAAACTATAGACCTGTAAGCCTAACATCAGTGGTAGGGAAGGTGATGGAAACCTTGTTAAGGGATCATATCCTTGACTTTGTTTCCAGGGATCATCTTATTAGTAGCAGTCAGCATGGATTTATGAGAAATAGATCATGCCAGACAAATTTAATTGGTTTTTATGAAGAAGTGAGTAAGAAGCTAGATTCAGGCACAGCAGTGGATGTGGTATATTTGGATTTTGCAAAAGCTTTTGATACTGTGCCACATAAGCGACTAATGTATAAACTGAGGACTGTTGGCCTTGAAGAAAACATTTGTTCATGGATAGGGAACTGGTTATTGGACCGCAAACAGAGAGTGGTGGTTAATGGAGCTACATCTATGTGGTCTAAAGTTCTAAGCGGAGTGCCTCAGGGTTCTGTACTGGGGCCGCTTCTGTTTAATCTGTTTATAAATGACTTAGAAGAGGGCATTGAGAGCAAGGTCTCAGTATTTGCTGATGACACTAAACTATGCAGAGCTTTGGAAACTTCCAATGATGTGCAAGTGCTGCAAACAGACCTAGATAGATTATCAAAATGGGCAGCAGAATGGCAGATGAGATTCAATGTAGATAAATGTAAGGTGATGCATTTGGGATTTAATAATCCCTGTGCCATCTACACCATAAATAACTCTGTGTTAAGTTCATCTGTAATGGAAAAAAGAGTTGGAGTGTTTTCTGGGGAGTAACAGACTTAGACGTAGCAAACAATGCCAGGTAGCAACGGCTAGAGCTAGCAAGATATTGTCTTGTATAAAAGGGGGAATGGATTCAAGAGAGAAAAATATTATTCTCCCTCTTTACAAGGCACTGGTAAGGCCTCATTTGGAATATGCGGTGCAGTTTTGGAATCCCATATACAAAAGGGACATCTTGGAAATTGAGGCAGTTCAGAGAAGGGCAACTAAATTAATAAGGGGAATGGAGGGGCTCGAATATGCAGGCAGATTAGACAAGTTAGGGCTGTTTACATTGGAGAAGCGACGTTTGCGTGGGGACATGATTACCTTATACAAATATATTAATGGGCCATACAATGAACTCTCTGGTGCACTGTTCACTAATAGGTCATATCAGAGGACACATGGAAATCCTCAAAGGTTGGAAGAAAAGAAGTTTCATCTTCAGGTTAGGAAGGGTTTCTTTACAGTGAGAACGGTAAAATTGTGGAACTGTCTTCCGGCAGATGTGGTAATGGCAAGTTCATTGAATAGCTTTAAAAAAAGCCTGGATAAGTTTCTAAAACTATATAATATTGAGAATTACTGGTATTAATGCATATACTATAGTTCTGGTTGGTATAGGGATACTATATAATATTGAGAATTACTGGTATTAATACATATACTGTAGCTCTGGTTGGTACGGGGATACTATATAATATTGAGAATGACTGGTATTAATACATATACTGTAGTTCTGGTAGGTACAGGGATACTATATAATATTGAGAATTACTGGTATTAATACATATACTGTAGTTCTGGTTGGTATAGGGATACTATAAAATATTGAGAATTACTGGTATTAATGCATATAGATCTGGTTGATCCAGGGATACGTTCCAATTGCCGTTTGGAGTCAGGAAGGAATTTTTCCCCCTTTTTAGCTGGGGTTTTTTGCCTTCCTCTGGATCAACTGTTAGGTAGGGTTAAAAAAAAATATATATATATATATAAAGAGGGTGAATAGGTTGGACTTGATGGACGTGTGTCTTCATTCAACCTTAATTACTATGTAAATAATCACATAAGCTCAATTAAGTTCATGTCAGGTGACTGGGCTGGCCAATCCTGGAGCATCTTGATCTTCTTGGCCTTAAGGAACTTTGATGTGTTGATGGAAGTATGCGATGGAGCACCATCCTGCTGCAGAATTTGGCCTTTTTTATGGTTGGGAATATATGAGGTAGCTAAGATTTCTTGGTATTTTACACTATTGATGTTGCCTTCCACCCTGAAGATCCTCGCACACCCCCATACTGGATGTAACCCCAGACCATGATTTTGACTCCACCAAACCTCACTGTTTTCTGGGTAAATCTCAGCTCCATGTGGGTTCCAGTAGGTCTCCTGCAATATTTACGGACACTGTGGTGTAATTCAACAGAAGATTCACCTTTTTCCACCTTTCCAGCGTCCATCCTTTTAGCAGGCTGTGGGACTGGGCAAATGCCACACGGTTTTCCAATTGTCTTGTTTAGTGCTGGCTTATGGGCACTGATTGGACCATGAAGGCCATTTCGAGACAGAGTCCAACAAACTGTTCTGGTTGACACAGGGATTTCAGGTGACCAGGTCTCCTGGAGCTCTGCTGCAGTTGATAATGGGTTTGCCTTGGATTTTCGAGCCAACAAACGGTCCTCTCGAGCAGTTGTCTTCAGGGTCTGCCTGACCTGGGCTGGTCAAAAACTTCTCCAGTCTCTTCAGATCTTTTCTTTATCCTCTGAACTTGACACTGAGAGACATTGAAGGCGCCACATCAGCAGTGGATTTGGTCTTCAGCCTCTTGATAATCAACACTTTAGTCTCAAGGTGAATCTTACGCATGTTTGCAGAGGTCTATTTGCAGTTGATGTGAAGGTCTAGTGTACTGGGGGTCTTTTTATACACACCGGACACCTAATTGATCCATTATTAGTCACAGGTGAAGCCCATATGACAAGGGACAACACTTGTGTCTTTGCACAAATTTACCCAATGGGCTTTACCAAGCTGTGAATATTAGACTTTCTGTTAGTTTCGTTTTGCATTGAAACATTATTACAAAAGCTGTTTGGGGTAAAATGAACCATTTCTTGAAACAAAATCTACATTAGAATTTTTGTTAAGTGGCACTTCAGGTCTATTTGTACACAAGCCACAAGACTTTTGTCAGAAACTGTATATAACTCTCTATATAACTATACTAGCAAAAGTGTGCCCGTTGGTGCACAGTGGGAATTATGTGTGTGTATGTTTTGTTATATGTGGATACAGTGGATATAAAGCCTTTACACAGGGATACATTTATCTGTTAGTTAAACTGTCATCTGCATCCAGGAAAACCAAATAGGATAATCCTGCAGATCTGAGAATAGACCCAGGCAATCCTGCCACAACATGTGGTTCAAACTTAACAGCAATATTAAACAGCCTGAGACTCTATAGAGAATCCAGATTAAAATGCTAGGGTTATACTTTCAGATTTACAGTTGCTATGGGGTTAGGAGCACAGGATACTTATTTGCTTTATAGGTTAAGGTGAGGTGGGGGGTGATTGTGTCTACCTGTGACTTATTGTGTAAATGGTAAAATAACAAACTGTTATATTAATATCACAGGGAAAGGGAACAATCAATAAAGGGCCTGAAAGAATTGGAAAATCCTAAAAATGGGCCCTATAGAGTGAGGGGCCCCAGGGACCAGAGATACAAACACAGTGAGAAACTGATACAGAAACTGAGAGTAAATGGAATGATAACATTAAGGATCCACATAATGTAACTGATGGAATCTACCAACTGGAAATAAAGATGGACAAGGTTTTCAGGAAGATCCAATATATTGAAGAGTTAGGCAGTATGGCAGCTCCGTTAACCGTCTTACTGGAAAAAGAACCAGGTGGAGCTGCTATTCATGGTGCTGAGGATGGAGATGATGATGATGGAGACAGAGATGATATGAAGGTCGATGGACTGGGTGATATTGTTCTTGGTATTAACAGGATATTCTATGGACAGGAGGTTACAGACATGTTACTGGATATAAACACAGCTGGTAACAATGTATCTATATCAGGGGATGGGAAAACTGTAACATTCTCACATATAGACCAACATTACCCATCAGCCCCTGGGAGATTTCAGTATCCTCAGGTTTTAACCACCAGGAGTTTCCCCTCAGGGCGACATCACTGGGATGTGGAGGGAAGTGAATCAGGGACCTGGGGGGTGGGGGTTTCCTATCCCAGTATAGAGAGGAGAGGGGATCAGTCCTGTATTGGGAATAATAACAAGTCCTGGTGTTTGTACAGATGGTATTATAATAATATCTATACAGTGACACATGACAGTAATGATATTAAATTACCCCACGTCCCTTCCTGTAATAGAATCCGAATCTCCCTGGACTATGAGGCCGGATGTCTGTCCTTTTATGAGCTCAGTGACCCAATCAGACACTTACACACCTTCACCGCCCCTTCACTGAGCCCCTCCAGTGCTTTCTGTTGTGAGCTGGTTATGAGCATGCTTAGGAGCAAACGCTCAATTGGTAATGGCTGTCACTTATTACCTGGAAAAGGGGAAAAGACAAGCGAGGAATACTTGTCCTGTAAGTTCTAAAAATTCACTGTAGGAGCGTCAGTAAGAATAACCTGTGTATAAACCTGTGTTTTGGGGGGTAATCCTTTGAAATCTAAAAACTTTTTTTAGGCTGAAGTTACCCTTTAAGTTAGTGTAAATTGTATTGTTTTTGTCAGTGGTGTTGCTATGTTAAAACATTTGAGCATGTGCCTCGGGTCTTTGGCAAAGTGCCCTGAATGTTTTAATTGCGGTGCCCCGAATCTCCTTTGCCAGTAGTTCTTTGCAACTGCACAATGACATCACTATGCACGCCGTTGCCAATGACATAGTTGCGCAGCCATAAAGGACTATTGGGAACTGCCACCCCTGCACTGCCTCTGCATCTCTGGGATGAATTCTGTCCTTCAGCTGCTCCACTACACATGAGGTAAGTAATAGCCTACCCAGTTCCCATGATGATATGCCAGTTTGCTGCCATTTTGTGATGAAATGCCCATAGCTACCAGTATGTAATGAAATGCCCATGGCTACCAGTATATAATGAAAATCCCATGGCTACCAGTATGTAATGAAATGCCCATGGCTACCAGTATATAATGAAAATCCCATGGCTACCAGTATGTAATGAAATTCCTATGGCTACCAGTATATAATGAAAATCCCATGGCTACCAGTATGTAATGAAATGCCCATGGCTACCAGTATGTAATGAAATTCCTATGGCTACCAGTATGTAATAAAATGCCCATGGCTACCAGTATGTAATGAAATGCCCATGGCTACCAGTATGTAACGAAATTCCTATGGCTACCAGTATGTAACAAAATGCCCATGGCTACCAGTATGTAATGAAATGCCCATGGCTACCAGTATATAATGAAATTCCCATGGCTACCAGTATGTAATGAAATGCCCATGGCTACGCATTATGTAACGAAATTTCTATGGCTACCATTATGTAAGAAAATGCCCATGGATCCAGTATGTAATGAAATGCCCATGGCTACCAGTATATAATGAAATGCCCATGGCTACCAGTATATAATGAAATTCCCATGGCTACCAGTATGTAATGAAATGCCCATGGCTACCAGTATATAATGAAATTCCCATGTCTATTGAACTTATTCCCCTCTTTCTTTCTTTATTATTTTTTTACCCCTTTGTTTTTCCCAGATTTTACTGTTTACATATAATGGTTTATTGATCTTCACTCCATTATTGTATTGTTGAAATATTTTCAACCACATTATACCTTGCCGGCAGGGTTAAATTGTTTCCATATTTTTATATATTTAGTATTAGCAGTTGAATCCGGCGTTGCCCGTGTACACATGTGGGTATAGTATTGGTTATGTACAGGTGTGTGTTTGGCTTAGATGGAAGAGACGGGGGGTAAAGCAGTGCACAGTTCGTAATGTACATCATGTATTTAATAGTTATGAGTTGAGGAGGTGACATTGCTTGCGGGACGTATAGCTTATATGTTTATAGTAAAACATTATATATAAAAGTAAATATTTACTTGGAGCGTAAATATACAAATGTTGTGGTGAACCTACTTATGAACATGTTCAATGGAATGGCAAGGGTGTTGGTTACGCCACTGGTGATTGCGATTTCTTTAAGGACGGGGCCTTGATGGTTGCGGTATGGGCTTGACCGTGATGTTTGGGGGCATGTCCGTGCATTTGGGGGCAATGGTCATGATGTTTTGTTTCGTTTTCCATGCTACCTCACATTCCAGGAGGATCTGCTTTAAATTTCTTAGCATGACAATAACTGCAAATGTGATTCATATCACCAATAGTAACACAGTCTTTCCAGGGTTTATATTTGTATATAAATATCATTCATATCACCAATAGTAACATAGTCTTTCCAGGGTTTATATTTGTATATAAATGTCATTCATATCACCAATAGTAACATAGTCTTTCCAGGGTTTATATTTGTATATAAATGTCATTCATATCACCATCGTAACATAGTCTTTCAGGTTATATGTGTATATACATGTCATTCATATCACCGATAGTAACACAGTCTTCCCGGGTTTATATTTGTATATAAATGTCATTCAATCACCGATAGTAACATGTCTTCCAGGGTTTATATTTGTATATTAAATGTCATTCATATCACCGATAGTAAACATAGTCTTCCAGGTTTATATTGTATATAAGTGTCATCTCACCGAATAGTAACAGTAGTCTTTCCAGGGTTTTTATTTGTATATAAATGTCATTCATATCCCCGATAGTAACATAGTCTTTCCAGGGTTTATATTTTGATAAATGTCATTCAATCACGATAAGAACATAGTCTTTCCAGGATTTATATTGTATATAAATGTCAATCATATCACCATAGTAACATAGTCTTTCCAGGTTATATTTGTATATAAATGTCATTCATATCACCGATAGTAACATAGTCTTTCAGGGTTTTATATATATAATGTGATTCATATCCAATAGTAACAATGTCTTTCCAGGGTATATATTTGTATATAAATGTATTCATATCACCGTAAGTAACATAGTCTTTCCAGGGTTTATATTTGTATATAAATGTCATTCATTATCCCGATAGTAACCATAGTCTTTCCAGGGGTTATATTGTATATAAATGTGGTTCATATCACCAATATAACATAGTCTTCCAGGGTTTATCTTTGTATATAAAGTGTCATTCATATCCCGAAGTAACATATCTTTCCAGGGTTATATTTGTAATAAATGTCATTCATATCCCGATAGTAACATAGTCTTCCAGGGTTTATATTTGTATATAAATGTCATTCATATAATAGTAACATAGTCTTTCCAGGGTTTTATTTGTATATAAAAGTCATTCATATACCCATAATAACATATATCTTTCCAGGGTTTATATTTGTGATTAAATGTCATTCATATCACAGATAATAACATAGTCTTTCCAGGGTTTTTATATTGTGTATATAATGTCATTCATATCACAATAGTAACATAGTCTTTCCAAGGTTTATATTTGTATATAAATGTCATTCATATCACCGATAGTAACATAGTCTTTCCAGGGTTTATATATATAAATGTGATTCATATCACCGATAGTAACATAGTCTTTCCAGGGTATATATTTGTATATAAATGTGATTCATATCACCGATAGTAACATAGTCTTTCCAGGGTTTATATTTGTATATAAATGTCATTCATATCACCAATAGTAACATAGTCTTTCCAGGGTTTATATTTATATATAAATGTCATTCATATCACCGATAGCAACATAGTCTTTCCAGGGTTTATATTTGTATATAAATGTCATTCATATCCACGATAGTAAACATAGTCTTTCCAGGGTTTATATTTGTTATAAATGTCATTCATATCACCGATAATAATAGTCTTTCCAGGATTTATATTGTATATAAATGTCATCATATCACCGATAGTAACATAGTCTTTCCAAGGTTTATATTTGTAATAAATGTCATTCATATCACCCGAGTAACATAGTCTTTCCAGGGTTTATATTGTAATAAATGTCATTCATATCACCGATAGTAACATAGTCTTTCCAGGGTTTATATTTGTATATAAATGTCATTATATCACCGATAATAACATAGTCTTCCAGGGTTTATATTTGTATATAAATGTCATTCATATCACCATAGTAACATAGTCTTTCGGGTATATATAAAATGATTCATATCACCGATAGTACATAGTCTTCCAGGATATATTTGTTATAAATGTGATTCATATCACGATAGTAACATAGTCTTTCCAGGGTTTATATTGTATATAAAATGTCATTCATATCACCATAGAAACATAGTCTTTCCGGGTTTATATTTATATGAAATGTCATTCATATCAACATAGCAACATAGTCTTTCAGGGTTTATATTTGTATATAAATGTCATTCATACCCGATAGTAACATAGTTTCCAGGGTTTATATTTGTATAAATGTCATTCATATCACGATAGTAACACAGTCTTTCCAGGTGTTATATTTGTATATAAATGTCATTCATATCCCCGATCGTAACATAGTATTTCCAGGGTTTATATTGTATATAAATGTTCATTCATATCCACCGATAGTAAACCATAGTCTTTCAGGGTTTATATTGTATTATAAATGTCATTCATATCACCGAAATAACATAGTCTTTCCAGGGTTTATATTTGTATATAAATGTCTTCATATCCCGATAGTAACATAGTTTCCAGGGTTTTATATTTGTATATAATGTCATTCATATCCCAGATAGTAACATAGTCTTTCCAGGGTATATTTGTTATAAATGTCATTCATATCACCGATAGTAACATAGTCTTTCCAGGGTTTTATTGTATATAAATGTCATTCAATCACCGATAATCACATAGTATTTCCAGGATTTAATTTGTATATAAATGTCCTTCATATCACCAATAGTAACATAGCTTTCCAAGGTTATATTTGATATAAATGTCATTCATATCACCGATAGTAACATAGTCTTTCCAGGGTTTATATTTGTATATAATGTCATTCATATCACAAAGTAACATAGTCTTTCCAGGGTTTATATTGTTATATAATGTCATTCATATCACCGATAGTAACATAGTCTTTCCAGGGTTATATTTGTATATAAATGTCATTCATATCCCCGATAGTAACATGTCTTTCCAGGTTATATTTGTATTAAATGTCATCTCATATCACCGATAATAACATAGTCTTTCCAGGATTTATATTTGTATATAAATGTCATTCATATCACAATAGTAACATAGTCTTTCCAAGGTTTATATTGTATATAAATGTCATTCATATCACCGATAGTAACATAGTCTTTCCAGGGTTTATATATAAATGTGATTCATATCACCAATAGTAACATAGTCTTTCCAGGGTTATAATTTGTATATAAATGTCTTCATATCACCGATAGTAACATAGTTCTTCCAGGGTTTATATTTGATATAAAGGTCTTCATATATCACCGATAGTAACATAGTCTTTCCAGGTTTATATTTGTATATAATGGTCACATCACCAATATAACATAGTCTTTCCAGGGTTTATATTTGTATATAATGTCATTCATATCCCCGATAGTAACAAGTCTTTCAGGGTTTATATTTGTATATAAATTATTCATATCCCGATAGTAACATAGTCTTCCAGGGTTTATATTTGTATATAAATGTCATTCATATCACCAATAGTAACATAGTCTTTCCAGGTTTATATTTGATATAAATGTCATTATATCACCGATAATAACATAGTTTCCAGGGTTTATATTTATCTAAATGTCATTCAATCACCGATAATAACATAGTCTTTCCAGGGTTTATATTTGTATATAATGTCATTCATATCACCAATAGTAACTAGTCTTTCCAAGGTTATATTTGTATATAATGTCATTCAATCACCGATAGTAACATAGTCTTTCCGGGTTTATATATATAAATGTGATTATATCACCGATAGTACATAGTCTTTCCAGGGTATATATTTGTATATAAATGTGATTCATATCACCGATAGTAACATAGTCTTTCCAGGTTTATATTTGTATATAAATGTCATTCATATCACACAATAGTAACATAGTCTTTCCAGGGTTTAATTTGATATAAATGTCATTCATATCACCGATAGCAACATAGTCTTTCCAGGGTTTATATTTGTATATAAATGTCATTCATATCCCCGATGTAACATCAGTCTTCAGGGTTTATATTTGTATATAAATGTCATCATATCACCGATAATACATAGTCTTTCCAGGATTTATATTTGTATAAATGTCATTTCATATCACCGATAGTAACATAGTCTTTCCAAGTTATATTTGTATATAAATGTCATTCATATCACCGATAGTAACATAGTCTTTCCAGGGTTTATATTTGTATTAAATGTCATTCATATCACCGATAGTAACATAGTCTTTCCAGGGTTTATATTTGTATATAATGTCATTTCATATCACCGATAAATAACTAGTCTTTCAGGGTTTATATTGTTATATAAATGTCATTCATATCACCGATAGTAACATAGTCTTTCCGGGGTTATATATATAAATGTGATTCATATCACCGATAGTAACATAGTCTTCCAGGGTATATATTTGTATATAAATGTGATTCATATCACCGATAGTAACTAGTCTTTCCAGGGTTTATATTTGTATATAAATGTCATTCATCATCACCATAGTAACATAGTCTTTCCAGGGTTTTATTTATATGTAAATGTCATTCATATCACCGATAGCAACATAGTCTTTCCAGGGTTTATTTGTATATAAATGTCATTCATATCCCCGATAGTAACATAGTCTTTCCAGGGTTTATATTTGTATATAATGTCATTCATATCACCGATAGTAACACAGTCTTCCAGGGTTATATTTGTATATAAATGTCATTCATATCCCCGTAGTAACATAGTCTTTCCAGGGTTTATATTTGTATATAAAGTCATCATATATGCACAGATAGTACATATCTATTCCAGTTTATTGTATATAAATGTCAGTTCATATCACCGATAATAACATAGTCTTCCAGGGTTTATATTGTATAAAATGTCATCATATCCCGATAAGTAAATGTCTTTCAGGGTTAATTTGTAATTAAATGTCATTCATATCCCCATAGTAACATAGTCTTTCCAGGGTTTATATTGTATATAAATGTCATTCATAACACCATAGTAACATAGTCTTTCCAGGGTTTATATTTGTATATAAATGTATTCATATCACGATAATAACATAGTCTTTTCCAGGGTTTATATTTGTATATAAATGTCATTCATATCACGATAATAACATAGTCTTCCAGGGTTATATTTGTATATAAATGTCATTCATAATCACCAATAGTAACATAGTCTTTCCAAGGTTTATATTTGTATATAAATGCATTCAATCACGTGTAACATAGTCTTCCGGTATATATTATAAATGGATTCTATCACCGATAGTAACATAGTCTTTCCAGGGTATATATTTGTATATAAATGTGATTCATAATCACGATGGTAAAATAGTCTTTCAGGTTTAAGTTTGTTATTATAATGTCATTCTATTCAAATAGGAACATAGTCTTTCCGGTTATTCAATATAAATGTCATTCATATCCCGATAGCAACATCTCTTTCCAGGGTTTATATTGTAAGTATAAATGTCATTCATATCCCGATAGTAACATAGTCTTTCCAGGTTTATAATTGTATATAAATGTCTATAATCTCACGATAATAACATAGTCTTTCCAGGATTATATTTGTATATAATGTCATTCATTAACCTGATAGTAACATAGTCTTTCCAAGGTTTATATTTGTATATAAATGTACATTCATAATCACCGATTAGTAACATAGTCTTTCCAGGGTTTTATATTTGTATATAAATGTCTTCATCTCACCGTAGTAACATAGTCTTCCAGGGTTTATATTTGTATATAAATGTCATTCATATCACCGATAATAAAATAGTCTTTCCAGGGTTTATATTTGTAATAAATGTCATTCATATCACCGATAACATAGTCTTTCCGGGGTTATTATATAATAATGTGATTCATATCACCGATAGTAAAACATGTTTTCCAGGGTATATATTTGTATATAAATGTGATTATCACCGATAGTAACATAGTCTTCCAGGGTTTATATTTGTATTAAATGTCATCTACTACCAATAGTAAAAATGCTTTCCGGGGTATATTTATATGTAAATGTCATTCATATCACCGATAGCAACATAGTCTTTCCAGGTGGTTTATATTTGTAATCAATGTCATTCATATCCCCGTGTAACATAGTGCTTTCAGGGGTTATTTGTATATAAATTGTCATTCATATCACCGATAGTAACGTTTTACACGTCTTGGGGTTTATATTTGTATATAAATGTCATTCATACATCGATAGTAACATAGTGTTTTCGCAGGGTTTGATGTATTTGTATATAAATCACACAGTATCAAGATAGAACATAGTCTTTCCAGGGTTTTATATTTGTATATAAATGTCATTCATATCACATAATAACATAGTCTTTCCAGGGTTTATATTTGTATATAAATGTCATTCAATCCCCGATAGTAACATAGTCTTTGCCAGGGTTATATTTGTATATAAATGGCATTCATATCCGATAGTAACATAGTCTTCCGGGTTTATATTTGTATAAATGTCATCATATCACCGATAGTAACATAGTATTTTCCAGGGTTTTATATTTGTATATAAATGTCATTCATATCACCGATAATCATAATAGTATTTCCAGGATTATATTTGTATATAAATGCATTATATCACCAATAGTAACATAGTCTTTCCAAGGTTTATATTGTATATAAATGTCATTCATATCACCGATAGGAACATAGTCTTTCCAGGGTTTATATATATAATGTGATCATGCACACAGATAGTAAACATAGTTCTTTCCAGGGTTATATATTGTATACAAAGTCATTCATATCACCGATTGTAACATAGTCTTTCCAGGTTTATATTTGTATATAAATGTCGTTCATATCACCGATAGTAACATAGTCTTTCCAGGGTTTATATTTGTATATAAATGTCATTCATAACCACCGATATAAATAGTCGTTCCAGGGTTTATATTGTATATAAATGTCATTAGATCCCCGATAGTAACATAGTCTTTCCCGGGTTTATATTGTTATAAAATGTCATCATATCACCGATAGTAACATAGTATTTCCAGGTTTATAAATAAAATGTTGATTCATATAACACCGATAGTAACATAGTCTTTCCAGGGTATATATTGTATATAAAGTCATTATTCACCGTAGTAACATAGTTTTCAAGGTTTATATTTGTATATAAATGTCATTCATATCACCGATAGTAACATGTTTTCCAGGGTTTATATTTGTATATAAATGTCATTCATATACACGATAGTAACATAGTCTTTTCAGGGTTTATATTTGTATATAATGTCATTCATATCACCAATAGTAACATAGTCTTTCCAAGGTTTATATTTGTATATAAATGTCATTCATATCACCGATAGTAACATAGTCTTTCCCAGGTTATATAAAAATGTGATCATATCACCGATAGTAACATAGTCTTTCCAGGGTATTATATTGTATATAAAGTCATTCATATCACAATAGTAACATAGTCTTTCCAGGGTTTATATTTGTTATAAATGTCATTCATATCACGATAATAACATAGTCTTTCCAGGGGTTATATTTGTATATAAATGTCATTCAAATCACCGATAATAACATAGTTCTTCCAGGGTTTTTATTGTATAAAATGTCATTCATATCACCATAAGTAACATAGTCTTTCCAAGGTTTATATTGTATATAAATGTATTCATATCACCGATAGTAACATAGTTTTCCAAGGGTTTATATATAAAAATGTGATTTCATATCACCGATTGTAACATAGTCTTTCCAGGGTATATATTTGTATATAAATGTGAGTCATATCACCGATAGTAACATAGTCTTCCAGGTTTATATTGTATATAAATGTCATTCATATCACCATAGTAACATAGTCTTTCCATGGTTTATATTATATATAAATGTCATTTATATCACCGATAGCAACATAGTCTTTCCAGGTTTATATTTGTATATAAATGTCATTCATATCCCCGATAGTAAACATAGTCTTTCCAGGGTTTATATTGTATATATGGCATTCATATCACCGATAATAAACATAGTCTTTCCGGATTATATTGTATATAAATGTCATTATATTCACGATGTACTATCTTTCCAAGGTTATTATATTTGTATATACATGATTCATATCACCGATAGTAAACTTCCCTTTCACAGGGTTTATATTTGTATATAAATGTCATTCATATCACCGATAGTAACATAGTCTTTCCAGGGTGTATATTGTATATAAATGTCATTCATATCACCGATAATAACATAGTCTTTCCAGGGTTTATATTTGTTATAAATGTCATTACATATCAACCGATAGTAGTAACATAGTCTTTCCAGGGTTTATATATTATTAAATGTGATTCATATCACCTGATAGTAACATAGTCTTTCAGGGTTATATATTTGTATATAAATGGATGTTCATACACCGATAGTAAACATAGTTTTCCAGGGTTTTATATTGTATATAATGTCATTCAAATCACCAATAGTAACATAGTCTTTCCAGGGTTTATATTATATGTAAATGTCATTCATACACGATAGCAACATGTCTTTCCAGGGTTTATATTTGTATATAAATGTCATTCATATCCCCGATAGTAACATAGTCTTTTAGGGTTTATATTTGTAGTATAAATGTCATTATATCACCGAATAGTAACACAGTCTTTCCAGGGTTTATATTTGTATATAAATGTCATTCATATCCGATGTACATAGTTTTCCAGGGTTTATATTTGTATATAAATGTCATTCATATCACCGATAGTAACATAGTCGTTCCACGGTTTATATTGTATATAATGTCTTCATATCACCGATATAACATTAGTCTTTCCAAGGGTTTATATTTGTATATAAATGTCATTCATATCCCAGATAGTAACATAGTCTTTCCAGGGTTTATATTTGTATATAAATGTCATCATATCCCGATAGTAACATAGTCTTTCCAGGGTTTATATTTGTATATAAATGTCTTCATATCACGATAGTAAACATAGTCTTTCCAGGGTTTATATTTGATATAAATGTCATTCATATCACCGATAAGTAACATAGTCTTTCCAAGGTTTATATTGTATATAAATGTCATTCATATCACCAATAGTAACATAGTCTTTCCAGGTTTATATTGTATTAAATGTCATTCATATCACCGTAGTAACATGTCTTTCCAGGGTTTATATATATAAATGTGATTCATATCACCGATTAGAACATAGTCTTTCAGGGTTTATATTTGTATATAAATGTCATATCATATCACCGATAGTAACAGAGTCTTTCCAGGGTTTATATTTGTATATAAAGTCATTCATATCACCGATAGTAACATAGTCTTTCAGGGTTTATATTGTATATAATGCATTCATATCCGATAATATAACATAGTCTTTCCAGGGTTTATATTGTATATAAATGTCATCTCATATCCACCGATAGTAATAGTCTTTCCAGGGTTTATATTTATATAAATCAGTTCATATCACCGATAGTAACATAGTCTTTCCAGGGTTTATATATATAAAATGTATTCATATCACCGCTAGTAACATTAGTCTTTCCAGGGTTTATATTTGTATATAAAATGTCCATTCATATCACCAGATAGTAACATAGTCTTTCCAAGGTTTATATTTGTATATAATGTCATTATATCACCGATAGTAACATAGTCTTTCAGGGTTATATTTGGTATATAATGCATTCATATCACCGATAGTAACATGTCTTTCCAGGGTTTTATATTTGTATATAAATGTCATTCATATCACCGATAATAACATAGTCTTTCAGGGTTTAATTGTAATAATGTCATTCATATCACGATAGTAACATAGTTTTCCAGGGTTTAATATATAAATGTCATTCATATCACCGATAGTAACATAGTCCTTTCCAGG
The DNA here is from genome assembly GCA_019447015.1 of Hymenochirus boettgeri. NCBI lineage: Eukaryota > Metazoa > Chordata > Amphibia > Anura > Pipidae > Hymenochirus > Hymenochirus boettgeri. The sequence goes on from JAACNH010000220.1 coordinate 163,295, forward strand.
GTTTATATTGTTATAAATGTCATTTCTATCACCAAATAGTACATAGTCTTCCAGGGTTATATTTATATATAAATGTCATTAATCACCGATAGCAACATAGTCTTTCCAGGGTTATATTTGTATATAAATGTCATTCATATCCCGATAGTAACATAGTCTTTCCAGGGGTTATATTTGTATATAAATGTCATTCATATCACCGATAGTAACACAGTCTTTCCAGGGTTTTATATTGTATATAAATGTCATTCATATCCCGATAGTAACATAGTTTTCCAGGGTTTATATTGTAATAAATGTCATTCATATCACGATAGTAACATAGTCTTTCCAGGGTTTTTATATTTGTATATAAATGTATTCATATCACCGATAATACATAGTTTTCCAGGGTTTATATTTGTATATAAATGTCATTCATTATCCCCGATAGGTAAACATAGTCTTTCCAGGGTTTATATTTGTATAAAAGGTCATTCGATACCCGATAGTAACATTAGTCTTTCCAGGGTTATAGTATATTAAATGTCATTCATATCACGATAATAACATAGTCTTTCCAGGGTTTATATTTGTATATAAATGTCATCATATCACCGAGAATCACATAGTCTTTCCAGGATTATATTTGATATAATGTCATTCATATCACCAAAGTAACATAGTCTTTCCAAGGTTATATTTGTATATAAATGTCATTCATTCACCGATGTAACATAGTATTTCCAGGGTTTAATATATAAATGGATTAATATCCGATAGTAACATAGTCTTTCCAGGGTATTTTTTGTATATAAATGTCATTCATATCACCAATAGTAACATAGTTTCTCAGGGTTTATATTGTATATAAATGTCATTTCATATCACCGATATAAACATAGTCTTTCCAGGGGTTTATTTGTATATAATGTCATTCATATCACCGATAATACACTTAGTCTTTCAGGGGTTTAATTTGTATATAAACTGTCATTCATATCACCAATATACATAGTACTTTCCAAGGTTTTATTTGTATATAAATGTCATTCAATCACGATAGTAACATTAGTCTTTCCCAGGGTTTTAATTATATAATGTGATTCATATCACCGATAGTAACAAGTCTTTCCAGGGTATATATTGTATATAAATGGATTCATATCACCAATAGTAACATTAGTCTTTCCGAGGGTTTAATTGTATATAAATGTCATCATATCACCAATAGTAACTAGTCTTTCCAGGGTTTATTTATATATATAATGTCATTAATTTCAAGATAGAAACAATAGTCTTCCAGGGTTTTATTTTGTATAAAATGGATTCATATCCCGAATGTAACATAGTTTTCCAGGTTTATATTTGTATATAAATGTCATTCAATCACCGATAATACATAGGCTTTCCGGATTTATATTGTATATTAAATGTTCATTCTATCACCGATAGGCATAGTCTTCCAAGGTTTATATTTGTATATAATGTCATTCATATCACGATTCGTAACATAGTCTTCCAGGGTTTATATTTGTATTAAATGGCATTCTCACCGATAGTAACATAGTCTTTCCAGGGTTTATATTTGTATATAAATGTCTCATTATCACCGATAATAAATAGTCTTTCCGGGTTTATTTTGTATATAAATGTCATCATATCACCGATAGTAACATAGTCTTTCCAGGGTTTCTATATATAATGTGATTCATATCACCGATAGTAACATAGTCTTTCCAGGGTATTATATGTGATATAAATGTGATTCATATCAACGATAGTAACATAGTCTTTCCAGGGTTTATATTTGTATATAAATGTCATTCATATCACAATAGTAACATAGTCTTTCCAGGGTTTAGTTATATGTAATGTCATTCAATCACGATAGCAACATAGGTCTCCGGGTTTATATGTATAAATGTCATATATCCCGATAGTAACATAGTCTTTCCAGGGTTATATTTGTCTCTCAAATGTCATTTCATATAAACCGATAGTAACACAGTCTTTCCAGGGTTTATATTTGTATATAAATGTCATTTTCTATCTACCCCATAGTTAAATAGTGTCTTGTCCAGGGTTTATATTTTGTATTTTATACATATGTCATTCATATCACCGATAGTAACATAGTCTTTCCAGGGGTTATATTTGTATATAAATGTCATTTCATATCCGCTTCGATAATAACATAGTCTTTCCAGGGTTTATATTTGTGATATAAATGTCATTCATATCCCCCGATAGTAACATAGTCTTCCAGGGTTTATTGTAGATACAATGTCATTCATATCCCCGATAGTAACACTAGTCTTTTCCAGTGTTTATATTGTATATAAATGTCATTCATATCACCGATAGTAACATAGTCTTTCCGGGTTTTATTTGTATATAATGTCATTCATATCTACATCGATACGATAATCACATAGTCTTTCCGGATTTATATTGTATATAAATTGTCATTCATATCACCAATAGTAAACATAGTCTTTTCCAGGTTTATATTTGTATATAAATGTCATTCATATCACCGATAGTAAACATAGTCTTTCAGGGTTTATATATATAAATGTGATTATCACCGATAGTAAACATTGTCTTTCCAGGGTATTATATTTGTATATAAATGTCATTCATATCACCGTAGTAACATAGTCTTCCGGGTTTATATTGTATATAAATGTCATTCATATCACCCGTAGTAAACAGTCTTTCCAGGGTTTTATATGTGTATATAAATGTCATTCATATCACCGATAATAACATAGTCTTTCAGGGTTTTATTTGTATATAAATGTCATTCATATCCCCGATAGTAACATAGTCTTTCCAGGGTTATATTGTATATAAATGTCATTCATATCAGCCGATAGTTAACATAGTCTTTCCAGGGTTTATATATATAAATGTGATTCATATCACCGTAGTACATAGTCTTTCCCGGGTATATGTGTATAAATGTCATCTATCACCGATAGTAACATGTAGTCTCCAAGGTTTATATTTGTAATAAATGTAAGTCATATCACCGATAGTAACATAGTCTTTCCAGGGTTTTATATTTGTATATAAATGTCATTCATATCACCGATAGAACATAGTCTTCCAGGGTTATATTTGTATATAAATGTCATTCATATCACACGATAAAACATAGTCTTTCCAGGGTTTATATTTGTATATAAATGTCATTTCATATCACCGATAGGGAACATAGTCTTTCCAGTGGTTTATTATATATATAAATGTGATTCAATTCAACTCGATAGTAACATAGTCTTCAAGGGTTATATTTGTATATAAATGTCATTCATATCACCATAGTAACATAGTCTTTCCAGGGTTTATATTATATATAAATGTCTTAATATCACCGATAGTCAACATAGTCTTTCCAGGGTTTATATTTGTATATAAATGTCATTCATATCCCCGATGTAACATAGTCTTTCCAGGGTTATATTTGTATATAAAGGTCATTCATATCACCGATAGAACACAGTCTTTCCAGGGTTTATATTGTATATAAATGTCATTCATATCCCCATAGTAACATGAGTCTTTCCAGGGTTTATATTTGTATAAATAGTCATTATATCCCCGATAGTAACATAGTCTTTCCAGGGTTATATTTGTATATAAATGTCATTCATATCAACGATGTAACATAGTCTTTCCAGGGTTTATATTTGTATATAAATGTCATTCATATCAACGATATCAACATAGTCTTTCCAGGATTATATTTGTATAGAAAGTTTCATATGCACCAATAGTAACATATGTCTTTCCAGAGGTTTATTTTGTATATAAATGTCATTCATATCACCGATAGTAACATAGTCTTTCCAGGGTTGTATATTATAATGTGATTCATATACGATAGTAACATAGTCTTTCCAGGATATATTTGTATATAAATGTCATTCATATACGATAGTAAATAGTCTTTCCAGGATTTAATTGGTATATAAATGTCATTCATATCACCAATAGTAACATATAGTCTTCCAGGGTTTATATTTATATAAATGTCATTCATATCACCAATAGTAACATAGTCTTTCCAGGGTTTATATTTGTATATAAATGTGGTCATATCACAATAGTAACATAGTCTTACGGGTTTATATTTGTATATAAATGTCATTACTATCACGATTAGTAACATAGTTCTTCCAGGGTTATATGTGGTATATAAATGTCATTAATATCACGTATACATAAGGTCTTTCAGGGTTTATATTGTGTATATAAATGTCATTTAATCAACGATAGAACATAGTCTTTCCAGGGTTAATATTTGTATATAAATGTCATTCATATCACCGATAGACATAGTTTCCAGGGGTTTATATTTGTATATAAATGTATTAATGCAACCAATAGTAACATAAGTTTTCCATGGTTTATATTTGTATATAAATGTCATTCATATCACCATAGTAACATAGTCTTCCAGGTTTATATTTGTAAATAAATGTCCTTCATATCACCATGTAACATAGTCTTTCCAGGGTTTATATTTGTATATAAATGTCATTCATATAACCAATAGTAATTAGTCTTTCCAGGGTTTATATTGGTATATAAATGTCATTCATATCACCATAGTAACAGTCTTTCCAGGTTATATTGTATTAAAGTCATTCATATCACCATAGTAACATAGTCTTTCCAGGGTATATATTGTTATAACATGTCATTCATCCCCAATAGTAACATAGTCTTTCCAGGATTATATTTGTTATATAATGTCATTCATATCACCAATAGTAACATAGTCTTCCAGGGGTTTATATTTGTATATGAATGTCATTATATCACACAATAGTAACACAGTCTTTCCAGGGTTTATATTTGTATATAAATGTCATTCATATCACCAATAGTAACACAGTCTTTCCAGGGTTTATGGTCATGCAAACATATATAAGAAAATCCCAATGATCTCAGTCTAGACTGGAAATAACACTTCCACATGCTACACGTTCCATTGTAATGACAATTTAACAGCATCAAATAAGACACACAGATCGACAGACAGACAGACAGATAGATTTCATAGCCATACAGATAGATAGATAGATAGATAGATAGATAGATAGATAGATAGATAGATGATAGATAGATAGATGATAGATAGATGATAGATAGATGATAGCTAGATAGATAGATAGATTGATAGATAGATAGATGATAGATAGATAGATAGATGATAGATAGATAGATAGATAGATAGATAGATAGATAGATAGATAGGTAGATGATAGGTAGATAGATGATAGATGTGAGGGAGTTGTGGTTGGGTGGCGTGGGGGCCCATCCAAAATTTTGCTGGGGGGCCCACTGATTTCTAGCTACGACCCTGTCTGGATGCCTCAAGGAATGAGCAATTTAGAAACCTGTACTGAGCCTGTACGGAGCCTGGGCATGCTCAGAAGAGGCAGACAGAGGATTAACATTCAGTCATTGGCTGTGATGTGAACTGTCAAATCCATAACTGACAGTTACTAACTGGAAGAACCAGGAAGCAGAAACAGGGGAAACAGGACATTGTGCAGGATTTCAGGTTAGACTTATATATTTCACATTTCAAACTATTACCGTTTAGGGTTTTGGGGGGTGATTTACCTGTATGTAAGTTTTCATTTTAGGGCTGGACTTGCCCTTTAAAGTAAAAATGAGATGATGGTAATTAACCATATCAGCCTCTGTGCGGTTGATTGGAGATTTTTATAAAATGTTCATCACAAAGCATTTGACCACACATAGCCAAACTCTAGAACTACAGTTCCCATCATCCTCTGTCAGCTTTTGCAAATAGAATCATAACAGCTTTGTATACCAATATCTGTCTGTTTTGCACATACTTGAGAGAAATTACAAATAGCTATATCTAGGTACACACGAACGAAAAGGCCCTAATACGGTATCAGGGCTTTATTTAGGGTTTGTGTCAGCCTCGTGGTTGTTCGGGAAAGACCAAAAATTTCCCTTGGTAGTCTTACTATAGGGAAGTCTTCCGCGCTCATAGAAAACACTCAGTCCTGAATGTTCTCCCTATGCAGTGTATATACAGTGTATATGATGTGTATATGATGTGTGTATGATGTGTATATGATGTGTATATGATGTGTATATGCTGTGTATATGATGTGTATATGATATGTATATGCTGTGTATATGATGGTGTTTGATGTAAATCGTGTATATGATGTGTTATATGAGATGTGGTATATGTAATTGATTGTGTAATGATGTGTATATGATGTGGAAGTGTGGTATGTTGTTAGAATTGTGATTAGGTGTGTGTACGTGTGTGGTGTGATATATGGTGTGTGTGTATGTGTGTAATATGATGTGTATTATGATGTGTATATGGTGGTTATGGTGTGTATATGATGTGTGGGAGATGATGGTGGTTGTATGGTGTGTTGTGTATGATGATGTGTATGAATGTGTATATGATTGTGTATATATGATTGTATATGGTGTGTGTTAAATTTTAATATGATGTGTGTATTGGTGTGTATATGATGTGTATATGAGGGTATATGATGTATATGGATGTGTGTATGATGTTGTATATGATGTGTATCTGATTGTGTTATCTGAGTTGTATATGATGTGTGTAGATGGGGGTATTATGATGTGTATTATATGATATTGTATATGATGTGTATATGATGTGTAATGATGTTGTATGTGGGATAATGATGATATGATGTGTATATGATGTGTGAATGGGTGTTGTACATGAGGTTGCTATGGCTGTGTATTATGATGTGTATATGGATTGTGGTATATGATGTTGTATATTGATGTGTGTTGAGGTGTATAGATTATTGGATATGAGGTGTATATGATGTGTATATGGATGGTATTGAGTGTGTATTGATGTGTAGATGATGTGTATATGATGTGGATATGATGTGTGGATATGATGTGTATATGATGTGATATGATGGTATATGATGTGTATATGCTGTGTATATGAGTGTATATGGTGTGTATATGCTTGTGTGTATATGATGTGTTTCTTTTTTTTTTATACTGAGGTGTATATGATGTGGATGCTGTGTGTATGTGTGTCCTTTTTTTTAACCGGCGGGGGGGGGGGGAATGTGTATATCGGTGTGTATATGATGTGTTAGAGTGTTAGATGTGTATGGGTATATGATGTGTATATGAATGTGTATATGATGTGGTAATGGTGGTATATGAGTGTATATATGTGTATATGATGTGTATATGCTGTGTATATGTGTGTATATGCTTGTATATGATGTGTATATGATGTGTATATGATATGTATAATGCTGTGTATATGCATGTGTATAGATGTGTAAAAATATATGATGGTATATGATGTGTATATATGGGTATATGATGTGATGGTGTGTAGAGATGTGATATTGCTGTGTGTATTGATGTGTGTAGGGGGTGTATATGATGTGTACTATGGGTGTGTCTATGATGGTATATGCTGTGTATATGATGTGTATATGTGTGTATTGCGGGTATATGATTGTGTGTAGGTGGTGTGCGTATGGTGTGTGTGTATGGTGTGTGTATGGTGTGATATGAGGGTGTATGATGTGTAATGATGTTGTATCTGATGGGTAATGAGGTGTATATGATGTGTGTATGATGTGTGTATGATGTGTATATGATATGTATATGATGGTGTATATGTTGTGTTATTATGATGTGTGTATGATGGGTATATGAATGTATATGATGTGATAGATGTGTGAATGGTGTGTATGGTGTGTATATGATGTTGTATATGATGTGTATATGATGTGTATATGAGTGTGTGTATGAGTGTATATGCTATGTATATGATGTGTATATGATTGTTGTGTATATGATGTGTATTATGATGTGTATATGATGTGGATATGATGTGTATATGATGTGTTATGGTTTTTTTGGGTGGGGGTATATGATGTGTATTATGATGTGTATATGATGTGATATATGCTGTGGATATGATGTGTATATGGTGTGTATCATGCTGTGTATATGATGTGTATCTGATGTGTATATGATGTGTCTATGATGTGTACTTGATGGGTGTATGGTGTGTATACGATGTTGTATCTGGTGGTGTAATATGATGTGTATATGATGTTGCTTAGTATGATGGTATGGTTGTATATGATGGTAGATGATGTGTATATGATGTTGTGTTATGGTGTGTATGAGGGGTATAGATGTGTATTATGACTGGTATATGATTGTGTAATCTGTGTATATGGTGTGTATATGCTGGGTATATGAGGGGTATATGATGTGTATAGTGTGTATATGATGTGGATTATGTATATGATGTGTATATATGTGTATATGATGTGTATATGATGTTATGGTGTGTATAGATGTGTATCATGCTTTTTGTTTGCTTGTGTTTGGGTTGAGTGTGTATGGTGTGTAATGAGTGTATTGGTGTGTATATGATGTGTATATGATGTGTATATGATGGTATATGAGTGTTCTGCGTTGTATGCTGTGTTCTGATGTGGGTGTATGGTGTGTATAAAATTTTTGGGGGGGGACATTTTGTTTTGTGTATGATATGATCGTTGTATGGGTGGATATGATGTGGTATTTGTGTTGTTATATGGGTGTGTAATGATGTGTGGATGAGGGGTGTATGGGGTGTATATGGGGGGAGAACAAAAATTGGGTTTGTTAGTATGTGTGTCTATGAGTGGATATTGATGTGATATGATGTGTATATGCTGTGTATGCTGGTATATGATGGTCTATGTGTGTTATATGATGTGTGGATGATGGGTGTCGGGTGGTTATATGATGTGTACGATGGTGTGTATATGATGTGTATATGGATGTGGATATATGTGTAATGATGTGGTATGGTGTGTTAGAGGATGTGTATATGACTGTGTATATGATGTGTAGATGGTGTTGTATATGATGTGTGTATGATGTTGTGTTGGTGTGTATATGATGTGTATATGGTGTGTGTATATGATGTGTATATGGTGTGTATATGCTGGTATTATGAGTTGTTATGGGGTGTATATGATGTGTCTATGCGTGTATATGATGTGTATATGCTGTGATATGATGGTATATGGGTGTGTATTGATGTGTGTATGATGTGTGTATGGTGTGTATATGATGTGTGTATGAGTGTGGATGGTGGGTATATGATGTGTATATGGTTGTGTATTTGATGGTATATGAGTGTAGATGAGGTGTATATGAGTGTATATGGTGTGTATATGATGTGTATATGATGTGTATATGATTGGTGTACTGGCTGGTTGTAATGATGGGGATTGCTGTGTATATGATGTGTGTATGGTGTGTATATGATGTGTGTATGAGTGTGTATGGGGTATATGATGTGTGTATGATGTGTGTATTGGGTGTGTATGATGTGTAATATGGTGTGTATCTTTATGTGTGTATGATGTGTATATGATGTGATATGATGTGTATATGGTGTGTATATGATGTGCTATGATGTGTTGTATATGTTGTGTATATGAGTGTATATGATGTGTGGATATGCGTGTGTATATGGTTGAGTTATGTGTGGTAGATGCTGTGTATATGAGTGTATATGATGGTATATGATGTGTATTATTGATGTGTATATGAGTGTTGTATGGTGTGTATACGATGTGTATATGGGGGATATGATGTGATATGATGTGATATGATTGTATGGGGAGTATATGAGGTGTATTATGATGTGGATATGATGTGTAGGTGTTGTCTATGATGTGTATATGATGTGATATGGATGTGTAATGATGTGTATATGAGTGTATATGGGGTTAATTGAGTGTATTTTTTTTTATGATGTGTATGATGTGTATATGATGTTGTATAGTGTTATATGATTGGGTATTGATGTGTATTAGTTATGAGTGGTATATGATGTGTATATGATGTGTTATATGATGTGTATGGGTGTATATGAGTATTGTATTTGATGTGTGTTATGATGTGTGTATGGTGTTGTGTATATGAGTGTATTATGTGTGTATATGATGTGTATATGATGTGTATTATGATGTGTATATGCTGTGTATGGCGGTGTATATTGATGGTGTATGGTGTGTATATGATGTGGGTATGATGTGTGTATGGTGGGTATAGATGTGTGTCTGATTGGTATGAGTGTGTATATGATGTGTGATGTGTGTGTATGGTGTGTAATGATTCCGTTTTTCACCCCACCCCCCATTTTTTTTTTTCATTTCTTTTCACCTTTTCTCTTCCCCCTGGTAGCCTTAGCCTCAGTACCCTTCTCTTTTTCCTCCCCCCCCCCCTTCCCCCATTTTTCACTTCGTACCCCTTTACCGGGTGTTTGTTCATTGGTGTTGTGTATATGATGTGTAATGTCTGTGTTATGACTGTGGTATATGATTGGTTATGTATGGTGTGATTATGATGTGATGTATGATGTTCTTGTGTTTTTTATGGTGTGTTATATGATGTTGTTTCTTTATCTTTTTTCTCTTCTCCCCCCGTTTTTATCGGTCCTCTGTGTACATCCCCTATCGACTGCATTATGATGGATGGATAGATAGATAGATGATAGATAGATAGATGGATGGATGGATAGATAGATAGATGATATATAGATAGATAGATAGATGATATATAGATAAATAGATGATAGATAGATGGATGGATAGATAGATAGATGATAGATAGATAGATAGATAGATAGATAGATAGATAGATGATAGATGGATGGATGGATAGATAGATAGATAGATGATATATAGATAAATAGATGATAGATAGATGGATGGATAGATAGATAGATGATAGATAGATAGATAGATAGATGGATGGATGGATAGATAGATAGATGATATATAGATAGACAGACAGACAGATAGATAGACAGATAGGCAGACAGAGAGATAGATGATAGACAGATAGATTAGATAGATGGACAGACAGACAGACAGATAGATAGATATCAATGTAATAAAGGAACAGTTCTCTTTATCATCAGACTATTCCTCTAAAGGTAAGTACAGGTAATAGTGTCTATTGGGCCATTAACCTGCCTGTGATGAGGGTGACCTTACCCTTTAATTCTTTCCCTCCCCCTCCCCTCTCTATAGAACAGAACAGACTGTTTGGCCAATGACAGATTATTATCTGTTGCTGACTGACAATCTGTCATTAACCATCTACTGGGTCCTCCCATCTCCCACATGTGACACATTTACACCAATCACAGCAAAAGGGGAGGGGCCAAAAGCTCCCATACCCACCCTTAGGGGCGGGGCATCTAATCCCTCCCTAGATGTCACAGATTTCGGTAGCTCTCATAGAATATGGGCCAATGAAATGTCTACTTTCATCTGGAACTTGTCACTACAGGAAGTTCAGTCTTCATTTTATTGGTAGGCGGAAATAGCCAAATAATACATATTGTTACCTTGTGGGAGGAACTGACTGGACCGAGTGACCATTACCCATCATCCCCTGTACTACATCTCCAGCCTGGACTACTGGGTAAGGGATTTACCTTCCTCCCTGTACTGTCTGTGGGACTGAGGGACCAAGTGAGGGACAGACTGGGAATCTGTGTCCCTGACATTACCCATCATCCCCTGTACTACACTCTCAGCCTGGACTACTGGGTAAGGGATTTACCTTCCTCCCTGTACTGTCTGTGGGACTGAGGGACCAAGTGACAGACTGGGGATCTGTGTCCCTGACATTACCCATCATCCCCTGTACTACATCTCCAGCCTGGACTACTGGGTAAGGGATTTACCTTCCTCCCTGTACTGTCTGTGGGACTATATAAAGCCATTCATATCAACGATAGTAACAAGTCCCTTCAGGGTTTATTATTTGATATAATGTCATTCTATCCGGATAGGACAAGTCTTCGGTTTTTAATAAATCTCTATACATAGTACATAGTCTTTCCAGTGATTTGTAAGTCATTACTATACTTATAGTTCCAGTATATATTAGATAAAGTCATCATCCCGATAAGTAACTAGTCTTTCCAGGTTTATATTTGTATAAATGAAATGTCATTCATATCCCCGATAGTAATCATGTCTTTCCAGGGTTTATATTTGTATATAAATTGTATTCAAATCAACCGATAGTAACATCGTCTTCCAGGGTTTATATTGTATATAAATGTGGATTCAATCACGATGAATCATAGTCTTTCCAGGTTATTTATATTTGTATATAAAATGTCATTCATATCACCATAGTAAAATAGTCTTTCCAAGTTTATATTGTAATAAATGTCATTCATATCACCGATAGTACATAGTCTCTTCCAGGGTGTATAATTGATATATAAATGTCGATTCCTATCACGATGAGTAAACAATGTTTTCCAGGTTTATATTTGTATATAAATGTCATTCATATCCCGATTATAACATGCTCTTTCCAGGGTTTTTGTATAATAAATCATATACGATAGTATTATCACAGGTATTTGGTAATAATTTCATTCATCACCGATAGTAACATAGTCTTTCCAGGTTTGAATATTGTATATAAATGTTTCATATCACCGATAGTAACATAGTCCTTTCCAGGGTGTTTATTGTATTACTGTATTCATATCAATAGTAAGCTTTCCCGTTATATATCAATGTATCTTCACCGATAGTAACATAGTCTTTCCAGGGTATATTTGTATATAAATGTATTCTATCACCTGATAGAAACATAGTCTTTTCCAGGTTTATATTTGTATAAATGTCAATTCATACTCACCGATAGTTAACAAGTCTTTCCAGGGTTTATATTTGTATATAAATGTCACTTCAATATCACCGATAGTAACAAGTCTTTTCCAGGTTTATATTTGTAGATAATGTCATTCAATCACGCATAGTAACCTAGTCTTTCCAGGGTCTAGATTTGTATATAAATGTATCTCTCGATATACATAGTTTCCCGGTATAGATATAAAGTATCATATACAGTACACGTCTTTCCAGGGTTTATATTTGTAGATAATGTCATTCATATCACCAATAGTAACATAGTCTTTTTTCCAGGGTTTCTATATTTGTATATTAAATGTCATTCATATCACCAGATATACCATAGGTTCTTTCCAGGTTTATCATTTGTATATAAATGTGCATTCTAATCACCACATAGTTAACATAGTTTTCCAGGTTTCATATTTGTATATAAATGTCCATTCATATCACGATAGTAACACAGTCTTCCAGGGTTTATATAGTATAAACTGGATTCAATACACCCGATAGTTAACATAGTCTTTCAGGGTATTATATTTGTATTATAATGTCATTCATCTCACCGATGAGATAACACTAATTCTTTCCAGGTTTTATTTGTAATATACCTGTACATTCATATCACAGATAGTAACATAAGTCTGTTCCAGGGTTTATATTTGTATATAAATGTTCATTCATTATCACCATATAACATAGTCTTTCAGGGTTTATTATTTGTTATATAAATGTGCTTCATATCACATAGAAACATAGTCTTTCCAGTTTATATTTGTAAGAAATGTCATTCATATCACCGATAGACATAGTCTTCCAGGTATTTTATATTATAAATGTGACTTCATATCACCGATAGTAACATATCTTTCCGGGTTATCTGTTTGTAATAAATGTCATTCATATCCTAGTAGTAACATAGTCTTTCCAGGTTTATATTTGAGTATAATGTCATTCATATCACCATAGTAACATTAGTTCTTCCAGGGTTGATATTTGTATCTAAATGTCATTCATTATACCCATAGTACCATAGTCTTTACAGGGTTTATATTGTATATAATGTAGTTCAATATCACCAATAGTAAACATAGTCTTTCCAGGTTTATATTGTATATAAATGTTCATTCATATCACCTAGTAACATCGTCTTTCCAGGGTTTATTTGTATATAAATGTCATGATATCACCGATGGAACATAGTTGTTCCAGGTTTATATTTGTATATAAAGTCATCATATCACCGATAGTAACTAGTCTTTCCAGGGTTTATGATATTTGGTATATAAATGTCAGTCATATCACCAATAGTAACTAGTCTTTTCCAGAGGTATATATTTGTATATACATGTCATTCATATACCATAATAACATAGTCTTTCCTTGATTTATATTGTATATAATGTCATTCCTACACCAATAGTAACAAAGTCCATTTATGATTAGGTCATTATACTATATGTCTCCAGTTTTGTTAAGATTCTATCCATATGATATTTTCAGGTTATATTGAAAATGTCATTCATATCCAATAACATTCCTTTAATGTAATAGTACATATCACCAATAGTAAATGTTTCCGGTTTTTAAATGTCTTTTCACAATATACAAGTCCCGGATTTATATTTGTATATAAATGTCAGTCATATCCATGATTCCGTTTATTAATCGATGCATAACACAAGTACCAGCTTTCAGGTAATTGTATGTCATACAAATACCAGCTTTCAGTGTTGTCATGCAAACATATATAAGAAAATCCCAATGATCTCATCTAGACTGGAGAAATACACTTCCACATGCTCACAACGTTCCAGTGTAATGACATTTATAATCGGCATCAAATAAGAAACAGATAGACAGACAGACAGACAATAGATTTATAGCCATACATGATGATGATCGATCGATAAGATAGATAGAAATAGATAGCACAGCTAGACTATGATAGTGATAGATAGATGATAGATAGATGATAGATAGATGATAAATAAGATAGATGATAGATGATGATAGATAGAAACATTTATAACACAGATAGATAATTGATAGACTAGAGTACGCCGCCCTACAACCAGAGTATATGTCAAGCCGTCACGATATAGATAGATGATCGCAGCTATGATGACGGATCAGATGAGACCAGATAGCGCTAGATGCCAGTAGCTAGATATGATAGATGTAGATAGATAGATACACTATGAGTCGTCCGCTATTAGATGACTGCCGTCTGTCCTAGATCGTGATAGATAGATGAGATCCCGAGATAGATAGATAGATGATCAGTATAATACTGTAATAGATGTAGCCCAATAAACCAGAAGACAGCAACAGATCAGATAGATCTATAGAGATGATAGATAGATAATAGAGAGATAGTGATAGATTGATAGATGATAATAGATAAGATGATAGATAGATATGATAGATAGTAAATAGATAGATGATAGATAGAATAGATAGATAGAATAGTATCAACACAGATTAGATAAAGATCTAGAACTAGATAGTGATGAGCACTAGCTCCAGACTCTATGAGTGAAGACTAAGGATATGATATCAGTAGATCGCCTGAAGATGATCCTAGCTAGACTAGATAGATGCTCGGCATCGAATAGATCCACAGACATCCAGAAGCATGTATATCTTGTATTCATGTAGATCAGATGAGACTTAAAGATAGTATTTGAAGAGTTTCGCTAGATCACCGACTGGCTTCAATTAGATGATGATTTGAATTGATAATAGATGGATGATAGCAAATGATACTAGTGAAGATACCATGTACGTCGATTAGACCAAGATACAGACAGATAGTATAGATAGATACGCTGATAGTATATATAGATTAGATAGATAGATGATATAGAGAGACAGACAGATAGATCAGTCAATAGATGATAGATAGATGAAGCTCATAGATAGATAGATGATAGATTAGATAATAGATAGTATGATAAATGCATGTAAGGTTCATTCGATCAAGTCTGTATATCGTGATCATTAGATCAACGGATAGATCGATATATCTAACTTCGTAGCTCGCTTGTAGCTTTACTAGTCGAATCCGATTTAGATAAAGATTGGAGAGACAGCAGACAGAGAAAGCAAGATGATGATGATAGCATATGATAGACTGCTCTCGATCAAAAACACATTTCAAGCCAGACATACAGAGATCAGATTGGATAATAGATAAGATAGATAGATAGATAGATAGTATGATAGAATAAAGACAGAAGACAGAGAGATAGATAGATAGATAGATAGATAATGATAATGAGTAGATATGTCATAGTTATAGCTAGGCATGACAGATAAAGATGATAGATGTGAAGATATGATAGATTAGATAGATAGTATAGATAGATAGATAACATACAAGTAGTTAGATAGAGAAGATGATAGATAAGTATAGATGCAGATAGATAGATGAGATAGATAGAAAATAGATGAGATAGATAGATAGATGGATAGACAGACAGAAAGATAGATAGATGATAGATAGTAGCTAGATGGATAATAGATAGATAGTGCATCAGGCATCAAATAAGACACCACAGATAGGCAGACAGACAGACAATAGCTTCATAGCATTACAGATAGATAGATAGATAGATAGATGATAGATGATAGATAGAATAGATAGATAGATAGTGAAGATAGATGATAAATAGATAGATAGATAGATAGATAGATGAAGGACAAAACAGGCAGACAGATAGATAGATGATAGATAAGTGATAGATGAGATGAAGAGATGATAGATAATAGATGCTGATAAATAGGATAGATAGATGATTAGATAGAGAATAGATAGATAGATAGTTAGATGAAGATAGATAGATAGAGAGATCTATAGATAAATAAAGTACAGAAGATAGATAGATAGATGATAGATATGATGAGATATAATCGATAGATGATAGATAGGATCGATAGAGATCAAGAATAGATCAAAGATTATGATGAAAAATAAATAATGATAGATAGATAGAAGATAGATTAGAGGATAGATCAAGATAGATGATAGACAGCAGACAGATAGATAAGTTAGATAGATAGCTAGACTAGATAGATCGATAGGATAGAGAAGATAGATAATCGATGATAGATAGATAGATCGATGATAGATGATAGATTAGGATAGATGATAGATAGATAGATAAGATAGATGATAGATAGATAGGATAGATAGATATATAGATAGATAGATATGATAGATAATATGAGGATGATAGATAATAATAGATGATGATAGATAGATAGATAGATAGATAGATAGAGATGAGGCATGAGATAGATAGATAGCTAGATTCGAGATAGATAATAGATAAATAGATAGATGATTGCTAGATCGATGATGAAGAGATAGATGGATGAGGATGATAGATAAGATAATAGATAGATAGATAGGGAGTAGTATAGATAATAGATAATAGATAGGATGGTAGATAGATTAGATATAAATAAGATAGACAGATAGATAGATAGATAGATAGCATGATAGATGTAGATGATGCATAGAATAGATAGATGGAATAGAATAGAGATGATAGATGGAATAGATAGATGAGATAGATAGATGATCGATAGATGGAGGATAGTATAGAGATATAGATAGACAGACGACAGTAGATAGACAGATCAGACAGAGAGATAGAGAGACAGATAGAATAGATGACAGACAGACGACAGATAGAAGATATCAATGTAATAAAGGAACAGTTCCTTTATCATCAGACTATTCCTCTAAGGAAGTTACAGGTTAATAGTGTCTATTGGCATTAACTGACTGTGATGAGGGTGATATAAGTCTTTCCTCCCTCCCTCTCATGAGAACAGAACGAGACTGTTGGCCACTGACCAGACTGATTACTGTTAGCTGAATGACAATTGTCAATTAACCATCTACTGGGTCCTCCATCTCCCACATTGTGACAAAATTTACACAATCACAGCAAAGGGAGGGGCCAAGCTCCCATACCCCACCACTTAGGGGCGGGCATCTAATCCTCCTAGATGTCACGATGTCGGCAGCTATCATAGAATGAAGGGCCAATGAAATGTCTACTTTCATCTGGACTGTCAAACAGGAAGGTTCAGTCTTGCATTTTATGTGGGTGCCATAAAGATGCCGTGGAAATGAGCGGCCACCATTACCTCATCCCCTGTACTACACTCCAGCTGGACTAGGGTAAGGGATTACCTTCCTCCCTGTACTGTCTGTGGGACTGAGGGACCAAGTGAGGGACGACTGGGAATCTGTGTCCTGACATTACCATCATCCCCTGTACACATCTCCAGCCTGGACTACTGGGTAAGGGATTTAACCTTCCTCCCTGTACTGTCTGTGGGACTGAGGGACCAAGTGACAGACTGGGAATCTGTGTCCCTGACATTACCCATCATCCCCTGACTACATTCAGCCTGGACTACTGGGTAAGGGATTTACCTTCCTCCTGTACTGTCTGTGGGGATGAGGGACCAAGTGACAGACTGGGAATCTGTGTCCTGACATTACCCATCATCCCTCTGTAACATCTCCAGCTGGACTACTGGGTAAGGGAATTTTACCTTCCTCCCTGTACTGTCTGTGGGACTGAGGGACAAGTGAACGACTGGGAATCTGTGTCCCTGACATTCCATCATCCCCTGTACTACATCTCCAGCCTGGACTACTGGGTAAGGGATTTACCTTCCTCCCGTACTGTCTGGGGACTGAGGGACCAAGTAGGACAGACTGGGAATCTGTGTCCCTGACATTACCATCATCCCCTGTACTACATCTCAGCCTGGATACGAGGTAAGGGATTTACCTTCCTCCTGTACTGTCTGGGGGACTGAGGGACCAAGTGACAGAGACTGGGAATCTGTGTCCCTGACATTACCATCATCCCCTGTACACATCTCCAGCCTGGACTACTGGGTAAGGGATTACCTTCCTCCCTGTACTGTCTGTGGACTGAGGGACCAAGTGAAGGACTGGAATCTGGTCTATGACATTACCCCTCATCCCCTGTACTACATCTCCAGCCTGGACTACTGGGCTGGACTCCCTGTACTGTCTGTGGGACAGAGGGACCAAGTGACAGACTGGGAATCTGTGTCCCTGACATTACTCATCATCCCCTGTACTACATCTCCAGCCTGGACTACTGGGTAAGGGATTTACCTTCCTCCCTGTACTGTCTGAGGGACCAAGTGAGGGACAGACTGGGAATCTGTGTCCCTGACATTACCCATCATCCCCTGTACTACATCTCCACCCTGGACTACTGGGTAAGGGATTTACCTTCCTCCCTGTACTGTCTGTGGGACTGAGGGACCAAGTGACAGACTGGGAATCTGTGTCCCTGACATTACCCATCATCCCCTGTACTACATCTCCAGCCTGGACTACTGGGTAAGGGATTTACCTTCCTCCCTGTACTGTCTGTGGGACTGAGGGACCAAGTGACAGACTGGGAATCTGTGTCCCTGACATTACCCATCATCCCCTGTACTACATCTTCAGCCTGGACTACTGGGTAAGGGATTTACCTTCCTCCCTGTACTGTCTGTGGGACTGAGGGACCAAGTGACAGACTTGGAATCTGTGTCCCTGACTTTTCCCATCATCCCTTGTTCTAACATACCCACTGTGTAAGGAATTTACCCCAAACCCAACTATCTGTTGGGCTAAATGGGGTTAATTGTTTTGTGAAGGTCGGTATAAACCATCCAATAATTTGTCCGACCGACTGACATTTCAGTGTATTGGTTGATCAGGCTGAAATAGTGGATGGTTTTCTGCTCTGGCTACAACCAACAGGCGAACGTTTGTTCATCTGATTCGAAAGAACAGGCATCAGAAAACCACCGGCAATTGTTCAGTCCTCTATGGACCACACGCTACTTAGAATATATGGATGTATTTGGTCATGAACTTCCCACTGTTAAATAAAAGAAAAGAGTGATTAGGGCACTGAATTGGTATAGACTATATAGTATAGTGCAGGTGCGAGTCTGTAACGTTTACATATATACCAGAAAAGAAGAATAAAGATCAGACTGCAACACTGCCTCTTAAATGTCCTTTATTTGTAACATCATAAATAGGTACATAAGGTTAAAAGCATTTAAAAACATGGTAGATTCCCCTTCACAGGTAAGAATTATATCATGTACAGTTTTAAGCAGGTAAGTTAACTGATACACCGCAAATGCAAAAGTAGAGTGCATTTCGTTCCCAACGCTGGTGCGTGGAGCTTCCTCAGCGTGACAAACTCACGCCGGTTTAAAATTGATACCTACCTGGATACTTTTTCTTCTATGATTAATAAGTCTCTGGAACTTATTAAAGCATCTGCTTAAATGGATTTTTCAGTAGGTTTTAGTAGATTTAGACAGACTTAGCTGTAGCAAACAATACCAGGTAGCGACGGCTAGAGCTAGCAAGATATTGTCTTGTATAAAGAGGGGAATAGATTCAAGGGAGAAAGATATCATCCTCCCTCTTTACAAGGCACTGGTAAGGGTAACACCCCCATTGTACTGCCCTAAAAATCGGGTTACAATTTTGGAGTGGTGGGATGCACAATTTCCTGCATTAGCGCTATCTATTTAAATCGACTGAAATAAAAACCCATGCAATGTGCATATAAAATGGTAAAAAACAGATTGCATTGCACACATTTTGCTCATTTGGAATCCAATACGGACATGCAGGGGCTTTACTCTGCATACAGAAAGACCCCACTATGTTAACAGCCCTAACTTGACATGACACAGGTTTAGCTATAGATTTTAGACCCAAAATACATTTTGTGTGGATGGCCAATACAGGGTAATGGGTTTTATGGGTATAGTGAGGATAAAAAACAATGGAGCAGATATAAAATTCAATAAAATACATTTTTTTTGCATATAACTCAAATAGTATGTAAGTATTGGCCGTCACCCCCAGTTTTATTCATAATGAATCTGAACTTGTTACACACCCTCACCCCCACTTTTACATTAGTTGGTGGTTTGAGGAATACAGTGCCAAGTTTTATTTGTGTTGCAGAATATGATCCATAACAGTTGATGCATCTTGAACTCTGTTCCAGCCTTTATCAGACGACAACTCTCATATAATTAGATAATATCTTGTAACGGTAAAGCAGGGAATACACCTGAAAATTCTTTGTCCTGACTGACTGAAGGACTGTGGGTTGACATAGAGGGGTCGATCAACCGTGGCTATTGGACACGTCTGTTGGTGCGATTCGGATGAACGGTATGTGGTTGGTCTTGGCCAGTCCAGGAAAATTTTCGATATTTTGCCTCAATCCAATACACTGAAATGCCAGTGAGTCGGGCCAAAATATTGATTGATGATGTGTACCCAGCTTTACAGTCTATTGTGAAATCCACTTGGACCCAATGGAAAGCCCAGCAGGTCCACTTACTGATAGGGGTAAGTTTAACCAATGAATAGGGAAGAACCAAGGAACGAACAATTGGGCAGCATACAGGTAACTCCACATCTTTCTAACTACTGCGGTTTTAGGAGTTATTAACCTATATACAAATTTCATTTTACGGTTGGACTTTCATTTTAAACTGTGGTCTCCATTAAGTTAGGATTAAATAAAAGGCCCATTTGTCGCACCTTAAAATGAACCATGATCACATCTATAGGTAAAAAACTGGAAATGTTAGCATATAATGTTATGAACGCTTCCTGCTTTCACCAGCATGTAGCTATGTGGCCAGTCTTCTGTCAGCTCACTGTGATCTTTCCTTTAATGCATTAATTGAAGAACAGGAAGTAAAAGGAGCTTTGTCTTACCTCCCTGCTATATAATTTATTAACATGTGTCCCTAATAGACTAAACCATATGGTAACCCGTTTGTCACCTCTTTCTTTGACACATGTACATGTAAAAAGGCTGGTTGTATTTACATACTAGCATGAGGTAGCTTTGGCTTACTTCCGGTATTCAATCAATTTCTGTGGGAGCTAGGACAAAAGATGGAAGAAACTTACCTTGTTCGCGCGATCCTCCGCAGCCACGACTGAATTCCCGACCAACTATCAGTCCACCACACATTGTCATACTCCCAAACCATAAGCATGCTTTACAAAGATTCAGTATTGTATCATGTATGTATAAAAATCATGGCTTTACAAGATTCGAGTATTGTTATCATGTGATGTATAAAAAAGCATGCTTTAAACGATTCAGTATTGTTCATGTATGTATAAAATACAGTGCTTTACAGATTCGGTATTGTATCTGTATGTATAAAATAAGTGCTTCTTACAAGATTCGTATTGTATGCGATATAGTATAAAATAGAGTGCTTTACAAGATTCGGTATTGTATCATGTATGTATAAAATATGAGTGGCTTATACAGATTCAGTATTGTAATCATGTATGTATAAAATAGAGTGCCTTTACAAACATATCAGTATTGTATCATGTATGTATAAAATAGAGTGCTTTACAAGATTCAGTATTGTATCATGTATGTATAAATAATGTGCTTTACACATTTCAGTATTGTATCTGTATGTATAAAATACAGTGCTTTACAAGATTCAGTATTGTATCATGTATGTATAAATAGAGTGCTTTACAAGATTCATATTGTATCATGTAATGTATAAATACAGTGCGTTACAAGATCTTTGTCATCATGGGTTTGTAAATACATTGCTTTACAAATTCAGTATTGTATGCATGTAATGTATAAAATAGAGTGCTTTATAAGATTCAGTATTGTTCATGTATGTATAAAATAGAGTGCTTTACAAGATTCATATTGTATCATGTATGTATAAAATAGAGTGCTTTACAAGATTCAGTAATTGTATCATGTTGTATAAAATACAGTGCTTTACAAATTCAGTAATTGTATCATGTATGTATAAAAGAGAGTGCTTTACAAGATTCAGTATTGTATCATGTATTATAAAATAGAGTGCTTTACAAGATTCGTATTGTAATCATGTATGGTATAAAATACAGTGCTTTAACAAGATTCAGTATTGTATCATGTATGTATAAAAAGTGCTTTAGCAAATTCAGTATTGTCTCATGTATGTATAAACTACAGTGCTTTATAAGATTCATGTATTGTATCATGTATGTATAAAATAGAGTGTCTTTACAAGATTCGTATATGTAATCATGTATTATAAATACCGTGCTTTATAAATCATATGCTAGATGTAGTATAAATAACGTGCTTTACAAGATTCAGTATTGTATCATGTATTGTATAAATACAGTGCTTTACAAGATTTCAGTATGTATCAGTGTATGTATATAAAATACAAATTATAACAAGATAATTGTATTCATGAAATACAGTGCTTATACAAGATTCAGTATTGATCATGTATGTATAAAATACAGTGCTTTACAAGATGTCAGTATTGTATCAGTATGTAAAATACAGTGCTTTACAAGACATTATATTGTGGATCATTATGTATGAAAAATACGAGTGGCTTTACAAGATTCAGTATTGTATCATGTATGTATAAAATACGTGCTTACAAGATTCAGTATTGTATCTATGTATGTTAAATAAAGTGCTTTAAGATCAGTATTGTCTCATGTTGTAAACAACGAGTGCTTTCCAAGATTCATGTGTTGTAATCTGTATGAAAATACGTGCTACAAGATTCAGGTAGATGTAGTACTCACAGTGTGCCTGAGGTAAGCCCAGTGCTTCAAAAGCTTCATTTTCAATCATTTTAGTTAGCCAATAAAAGGTATTACTTTATATCCAAGATGTCTTCACAGCTAAACCTGTAATATTCAGTTAGATCAATTGGACTTCCAGTTTACCAAAATAGAAACAATTAAAAAAAAAATAGCAGTAAAATGAGCTGTTTTGTGTTGCCTGCACTCCACACTTACTAAGAAATAAACTGCAGGGTAACAAGCAGCATTCACACTCCTGTCATTCATATTTTATCATCTGTATAGAAAATATGTGCAGTATTTAGTAGAGTCAGATGGTGTAGCCAATAGGTACACATGCTCACATGACTCTGAAGCCTTGTGGGCTGTACTGGAAACTACATGGAAGCTTTCGTAGTTATAGAATCTACTTGAAACTTACTAGAGAAAAATCTTATATTGGTGTTCTGGGGAGAAAAGTGTTCACATTAGGATTAAAAATTCTAGTTCTCCTTTAAATCTATTTTACAAAAGCAAAAAAATGAACAAAATAAAATTTTTAAAAAAAAAGCACAAGGAGATTATCAAGTCATAGATGTGAAAAAGAATTAAAAAGTAACTGAGTCCCAACCCAACACACAGTGTGTATTACATAGACATTAAATCTAGGGTTAACACCACTACATTCATAGATATCTAATGAAAGGTTCCAGACCGTCATATTAAATACTAGGCTGGAACAGAATGTTAAAGAATCGTAACCTGTTGTTCCCTGAGTTAAGAACTAAGATCAGAATTCCTTCTTTGTCATTACCATTTTTAATTGTCTTATCTGTAACACAAACCATGACTGTGGTTGAAAATTTTTGGTGTAAGTTATTAGATAATCCTAATAAAATAACATACTAAACTATATGGAACTCCGTAAAACTTTGGCCTAGCCTTTTCTCCAGTTATTTAATGATGATATACTAGGACAAACACTTACCTCCCAGCATTCCTCCTGATCCTCAGCTACAGAGTGTGGTGCCATCGAGGGGATACCTAATATTCTTGTGTGGTTCCAAGGAGAGATCACCCTGCGGAGCTGCCTTTAAAAAAATAACCCCAAATACATTGGGGAGTGCAGGGGCGGGTCCAATGGGAGATTGATCACCCAATGGTACATTAATATGCCTTTGCAACTGCTGAGTTTTTTTTTTTTTTTTTTTTTATTGGAAAAGCTACCAAAGCATTGGTGTGGGGGGAAACCACCCCTACCATGTGATGCGGGGGGGGAAAGTAAGGGGGAGGTGGAGGGGACACAACGCAGAAGACCCTGCGCGGGGGGATGGCAAGAAGCGGCCCTATTATATAATTATCTATAGGGCATGGAAGGGGAAAGTTCCTGTCGTCTGGCAACTCTGACAGGAATGCGTGTAATACCTGGCTGGTGGGCACTGAAACCCGGTCTAATGTTGTATACTCACTCTCTTTGTGCTGGGCTATACTTTAAAAGTGGTTTATATTGGATAACAAGTACTCAGAAGAGTGCAAGCACTTAGGCCATAAGTCCAGTGGCAGCACATACAGTGGAAGTAAAGGTGTTAAGGGTGAGGCAATAAAGCGCTTGGAAGCATCCGTCCTGTGCTGGACACAACTCACTGACAGAAAGTGTTAAGATAATTATACTTTCGCCCCAAGAGCCTCTTTGGCATTGGGTCTAAGGAAAGCGCAGCCATTGTATGACAACTGGGAGAGCTTTTTGTATACTACGAGGTTAGCAGAGGGGACTGCTCCTATAGGATTAGCATTGAATGTTGAACAACAGGACCCTAAACAAGGCGTTATCACCTTAGATTGCGATCTGATCATAACTGAGACTTTAAATCTACCAAAGCGCCTATTCATTAGTTAAACCTAATGTTACCCGCACTAATCATTCTCCAACGATAGCATGAGAATAGTTTGGGACCCCTGTGTCTGATACACCGAGGGGCTAATGCATTTCCGTTCTTAAAACAATCCTGATGTGGTGGATAGTCCTGATGATCAGTAGACATGACCTGGTTACGTCTTGCAAAATTTTGTTTTGAACCTCTAATTAGATCTTTTGTGACCTTTTAATTCATGATTCGCATGTATCTGTCAGTATCTTATTAATTTTTATGCTTTTTTCTCTGCGGTACCAGTCCTACATTATCAACAAATGGCTTTCTCATTTCATCATTTATCAGCGTACTGCTATGTGGAGGTCACGTCGGCGCTTAACTAGTGTAATGTTCATATTGGGCTGGAAGCGATGATCCCTTTCACAACACTGACACTAATTTCCCTTTTAAAATTGTAGGTGGAGAGACTTGTATAGAGGATACGAGGGGGCTCCATGGATAGAATGAGGAGAACCCTACATGATATCCCCTTAATAACAACCCCATTCATTGGTTACCTTTACCCCTACAGTAAGTGGACCTGCTGAGTTCCATTGGGTCGAGATGATCAGTAATTCTGGTCTTCCTACTCCTCTCTAATTTTATTTCTGCCGTTCTGGTTTAATGCCCAGAAATCCTCAAATCAGAGGAAAACAGTTGTAAGTACGGGGAGGATCCTTCACTAACATGGACACTTCCCTTGTTAACATTGTATAGGGAGAGCCGGTGTATAGAGGATCAGAGGGGGGCTCCATGGATAAATAAAGGATGAGAGACTTACATTATCACCTTACTACCCCCCTAATTTATGGTTAACTAACTTACCACCTATCGAGAGTGGACGCTGCTTTGCTTTTCCATTGGGTCATATGATCAGTAGTTCGGTTCTTCCTCCTCCTCTTGTATTTCTGGCCTTTTGGTTAATTCCAGAAATCCTACAACCGAGGCCACAACCAAGCTGTAATGTAAGGGAAGGCTCCTGTCCCACTACACTCGACCCAACTTTCTTGTTTAACTCTTGCCCGTATAGGGAAGAGCTGTGTCTAGAAGAGCGATTACCCAGCGAGGCGGCTCCAATGGAATAGACCACTGAACCGGACCGGCAAGACACCAGACATTATCACCTTAATAGCCACCCTATTCATTGGTTTAAACTTACCCCTATCAAGTAAGTGGACCTGCTGAGTTTCCCATGGGTCCAGATGATCAGTATAGATTCTGTTTCTTCCTCCTCTAATTTGATTCTGTCCTTTTCTGGTGTTAATGTCCGAGAAATCTAAAAATCAGAGAACAAACAGTTGTAATGTAAGGGGAAAGGATCCTTCACTAAACATGACACTACAATTTCCCCTTGTTAACATTGATAGGAAGTCGGTGTATAGAGGATACAGAGGAGGGCTCCATGGATAGAATGAAGGAGGAGACCCTACATTATAATCACCCTTAATAACCAACCCTGGTTATTAAGGTGATAATGTAGGGTCTCTCCTTCATTCTATCCATGAAGCCCCCTCTGTATCCTCTATACACAGCTCTCACTATACAATGTTAACAAGGGAAAGTGTCAGTGTTAGTGAAGGATCCTTCCCCTTACATTACACTGTTTCTCTCTGATTTGTAGGATTTCTGGACATTAAAACAGAAAGGACAAAAATAAAATTAGAGGAGAAAGAACCAGAATCTACTGATCATCTGGACCCAATGGAAAGCTCAGCAGATCCACTTACTGATAGGGGTAAGTTTAACCAATGAA